>JAHWFP010189781.1:0-10035 GCA_023313725.1 Lithobius niger | reverse complement strand
CCCCCCCCCCTAGGATTTAAATGTGCTACCGAAAAAGCATGGGACTCTGTTAGGCTGTAGCACTATATAGATTGGACCGGTGCACATTACTACTTGTGCCCCCCCCCCTCCTTAATAGACAGGATGGCCCACAAAAAAGGCAGGAACTGAAAAATTTCTAAGTATGTGTATACTTTTTTCAATTTTCTTTTGTATTTTTATTATAGTGAAAATAGGGACCACTTTTTCGTACTCCAGTCAAATGGACCCTATTATCACTTTTTTCGAAAAAAAATTTGAAAAAAGTTTGGACTTGACAATTTTTTTAGCGCATTCGTTTTTCATGGGGCACCAAATTTTTTTAATGATAGGAGGATGAACAGACAGAAGGCTCGAAATTCAGTTTTAAAATACAATTTATATCAAGTTAAATAACTAGTGTACTACAAAACAACCTTTTTTAAATCTAAGTCCATATTTTTTCGTTGGGGGGGGGGCCGCCTGAGGCGGGGGGCCGGTGGCATTCCGCCACTGCCCTTAACTTATTTACGCTTAACTATTAATTGGAAAATTGTAGCCGTCAATTCGATAATTAAAATCGAGCCAGAAAGATGCTGCTCGATAAAGTGTACAAATATTAAACTTTATTAAGTGTTTCAGATAATGCTTTCTCGAGTGTTTTTCTTAGAATTCGTGACTACCCTGATCTAGCTTCTCCCCCCATTTAATTCTCCTTTTCCCTCAATGGGCCTTACACGGGTACTTCAAAAAGTGTAGGCCTGTGATCTTATATGACCCCTATATACCTAAATCCTGTTATGATTTCGCATAACGGTTTTTTTCGTGCAAATTCAACGGTTTCTGCAAATTAAAAAAGGTTTAAAACAAAGCAACGTTTTATTCCGAACCTTGTGAAAAAAGCAGGCTGAACCTGAATGTTGAGTGTGCCATGAATACGTTAAAAAATTGACGTGACATGTGCAATTGGAAGTATCTTTTCGATCAACTGCCTGTTAACCGTATCTGAATGCTGGTTTTACTGTGGGATTATGACCTTGTGACGTCAAATTTCAAAAATGGCTGCACACTGGTGCAGAGTAGATTGCTTTCCCATGTTCCTGGGATTTTCTTTGCATGTTCGAGTTTGTAAGTATTGAACGAATGTGGGTAAGAGTGTACAGTTTGCTGCATTTTCTCATTGTCTATTGTTTGTTATGTATAGATGATCAAGGCCATGTCCGGTACAATAAACCCTGGTGAAAACCTTCCCGCCCTTTTGATCCCTAACAAACAATCCCGTGGTAATAAAATCCCGAGTTAAAAAATCCCTGATAAAATATTACCCGTCCATTTTGATCCACGACAAAACATCCCTGAAAAAAGTGCTGCTTCACACAAACGTGTGCAATCTTACATTTGCATAAAGCTTATTGACTGTGCTTGTTCAACTCAGGCTTGTCGACGCTGCGCCATCATGGAACTAATATAATGGAACAAAGGTCTGCAAAAGCTTTGCTTTATGTAGTGTATGTACACCATACAGAAAAAAAACAAAAACGCATATCCGCTGGTACTGTGTAAAGCTTAGTACTGTGTAAAGTAATCAAGGGACATAAAGACAAGTGATGAAAATGTAATAACGTATGATGTTTTCTTGCTTGCGAGTCTTATCAGCCCTGTCAGTGAGCAACTTGCGTCATTATTCGATTCGGTTTCGATTTCCGCTGAACTACGTATTCGGTTTCAGTTACGGTTTCAGCCGTGCTGTTTCGGCCAAAACCGAATTGCTGCTTTCGGCCATAGTTTCTGCTTCAGCCGAAACTGAAAAAAAAAGCAGTTTCTTTTAATCACTATCCTACTTACAGGTTTGACGCCTTTTTTCGGTATTTCTTCGGTTGAAACGCTCACAACCAAAATGGCGGCGATCAAAACGAATATACACTGCAGAAAACTCATGATGTTGAACTAGAGCAAGAATGAAGAGCCTAATAGCATCACAACTTCATATTTCGCTCGAATGTACCAAATTTTGCTGGATATACAAAGTACATCCTGCGTATTCAAAGTACATCGCGCATCAAATATATGCGAATGGTATTGAAATGAATCTGTCCGGTTTCACACATGTCCGATTGGCAAGTTTCTATGGTATGAAAAGACAAGTCCTGCATTTTTATTTAATTTATTCAATTTGCCAGAGTTCATTCAGAAAAATAACTAAACAGCAGTTGGTTTTTCTTTTTTTTCCCTTTACAAAAACCGTTGCTGACTGAATTTGTGGTATTCGTACGTGGTTACGAGCAACACATGCATGATCAGAAATCCGTGTCTTTTTTTATGTTGCCATATTTTGATATCGTTTACAATCGCCTGGCATCGGTTAACAAAAGGAAGAGGCTGACCATCGAAACAAGGCGACGTAGCTGTGTTTTGAGATCCTTTACAATCGCCCATCATCGACTTTATTCTGCTATCACTAGGAATAAGTTTGCTACTAAAACAAGGCGATGCAGCTGTCATTTGAGATCTACAATATTGCCTGCCATCTGCTATCAAAAGCAATAGGCCGCCTATCAAAACAAGGCGATGTAGCCTCTAAGTATCGTCAAGGATGCTTCCATATATATTTCATATGGTTAGGCAGTGCTATGCTAAGAGCTTGGGGCAGGGACAGTTCCAGTGGCGAGTGGCGCTGCGATCACGACCGGTCGAGCTCGTCGGTGCATTAGCATTGAATTCAATGGGCATGATGTGATACGGTCTCGTTTCGAGACGTTGTTACGGCTACGTAAAGCAAATAAAATAATTTTAACACTGAAGAAAGATGATTTATGGTTCCTCTCATAACGTAGTCAAGTGAGAAAATGTTTACTTCATTAGAAGTATTTTTAAAAACGATTTGAAAACAAGGTTCGCAACGCAACGCGTCATTCGCATTCTCGCCTACTGGTTGCTAGGCAACAACAAGTAACGCAGGCAAGCCATCCAAATTCAGCTGCCCAAAAGCCAAACAAACAAAATAATTGTGAAATATTGAATTAAACACGTTTAATTTTTTTAATTAGTATAAATAAAGCAAAAATAAGAAGAGTTTAGCCCCACGTGTCTAAAATTAACCACATAACTCGACGAAAAACTGTTAGACTACGCCAACTGCTAAATCGACAGTTGCCGTCTCGTGATTTCGGCAGTTCTATTACTTTCGACAATCAAATCATGACGAAGCGAAAACTGGTCACAGTTAAATTAACACGTGTGCGCCTGAAGCGGGTGTAAATCTAGGATTAACAAAAAACGTAGTTAATAAATTGACAGTGTTTGTCAATCCGTGCATGCATTCCAATGCTACCGCTAGTTTGGGGAGATAGAACCAAATAGAACTAACCGGTGCAAAGTGAGGCTCCAAATCAACGTATTTTTTTTGTCAACTCCCGATCATTTCGTGAGATATCTCGTATCCAGACGTTAAGCCTATAGTGTTGCACGAATCTTCTTCAAAGGAATTTGTTCTGTTCACAAACGTTTTGAATCCTAGCACGAAACAAGCAATCGGTGCAGCCTTTCCCTTATCACCGCAATACTAATTTGGCGCCGCCGCTAACTTTAACTTGCTGGTGGCGCCATCATGTGAGCGGAACTGGCGGAGCCCCCGGCAGTAGCATTGCGAACAGCGCATATTGCCAAACCATATGAAATATACGTGGAAGCATCCTTGGTATCGTTTTCAATCGCCTGGCATCAGTTATCAAAATGAATAAGGCGAGGAAACATAGTTTCAGATCGTTTACTGGCGCCTGGTATCTTCGATCAATAAGAATAGGTTTGCTACCGAAACAAGGCGATGAAACATAGTTTCAGCGTAGGATAACCAACGGCGTCGAGTGAGTTCTGCCATCAATCAACCAGTGGCGAGCCACGAGGTACTGTTGCCACGACTCCCGAGACGCCGTTGGTTATCCTGCTTATAGCAACCGCATATTGTTCGAGTCGTGGCTGCAACAAACAGCAAATCGTGCTCACGTTCTTTAATTCAGAAGCTTAACAAGGCGACTGTGCGGGCAACAATGTTCACACAAAGACAGCATTGTTATTGCTTGTTTGGTTAAAGGGACAGTCGCTTGCCATTTTTATTAAATTTTCTCGATACACGACCGGATGTAGTTTTTTAAGAAATCATCTAGCAATTAATAAGAGGTCCACGTGCCCAATTTCATTGTTAAATGTGGCATTTACCTCTATTTTTGTCCGATCCTCGCGGCGGTCAGGATTTTAGCAAACTCGCGCCATTCAGTGAACCACGGTCAAGGTACGATAGTCTTATGGAGTATATTCGTATCGATGCGCGCCTGATGACAGAATCGGGAAAGGAACGTGCCAAAGTCAAGGCCAATTGAGATTGAAGCTGCTTCCTCGTTTACTAGATTAACGAGGAATGTAGCTACCATCTCATTTGGACTTGGTCAAAGATGAATGCGATCGACGAAAGCATATATCGCGTGTAAATTTAAAGAAAGAGACTGAAAAGTGGTCGAAATTGAATTCCGAGAAAAAATTGAAGACTGACGAAGAAATGGCCAGATGTCTTTTTGACTGTTGAATTACTTACTATTGAAACATAGGGGTACATCATTAAATTTAGCGTTGTTGAGGGCACCTTCATTGCACCTATGTAACGAAAGGTGGCGGGAGGAAGAAGGACAAATTGTTACTTCAAATGTATTCCTTATTTAGACCCACAAAACTGCACTCTTGTCATTGAAAAAAATTCTTCCACCGGCCGTTTTTGTTTTAATTGTTACGGCAAGAAAACATTTTGTTAGCCCATTTTTTTTTTGTAATCCACTTTTTATGCAAAATAAATGTTTTGTTTTTTTTTTTAAATAGAACGAGAAAATTGGCATTTGTTTTACTTTGGCGAGTACCAGTACCTGAAAGACAGACCCTATGATGATTACACTAACAGTATTTTTTAATGCAAAAAAATAGCATTATGACTCCTAAAAATTAGCGTCAACCACCCCTTTCCTCCCCCTCCCCCACGGTACATTTTTTATTAGCCATCCCAATTTCCAGAAGTTTCAATATTACAGTTATACCTCAACCTTTTTGACGCCGAGGAGGGAGCTTGGAGGGTTCTTCAGTTGTGTGTCTGTTGAGTGGGGGGGGGGGGGAGAGATAAATTACACAAATGAACTTAGTCATGATAATCACAGTATTATTTAACACAAACGCATACAACCTCCACCCAACCCTAAAGAAAAAGATACTTACCGATCGATCCCTGGCTTCTATTTCAATGTTGCTGCTAAAGTACCAATGTTTTTGTTCCTTTAAGTATTTTTTTAATTTACATGAACGATAGGCTCTAGTCGTTTGTATGGATGCCTCCCCTCTTTCTCTCCCCCTAAAAACACCCGCCTACCACTCGTGGTACATTTTTTTACCCACACTTTCTCCAAAAGTTTAATATTACAGTTGTTATGCCGCAATTTTTTTGGGCGGAATAGAGGCAGAAGTTCTGGGGGGGGGGGGGGGGGAGAGGGCTAACGGAAGTTCATTGATTTTCACGATGACAGTGATGAGAGTTTTTTTAATAGTTGAACTATAGGCCGCAGTAGTTTCGAGGGGTGTGTCCCCTCTTCTGCCCCCTCCCCCCAAAAAAAAATATTCCTACCCCAACAATATAGTTTTTACTCACCACCACACATTTCCAAAAATTTCATTTTGACACTTGTTATACCCCAACTTAGGTTTGGCTTGGAAGGAAGAAAGAACTTCTTCCGTTTGGGTGTGGGGTTGGGTCAGGGGAGGGTCATTGACATTATGTTTACCAAAGGCAAACGAGTAGCGACTTTTCTTTACATGTAGGGTATAATTATGAAAAAATAAAGTAATGAACTAAAATGCTTTACCGACCTACCAGTTTTATTTCAATGTTACAGCAACCAAACTTATCTCCCTCTGAGGCCTAACTTGTTTAATAATTGAAAGTTAGTCCTTGTGGTGGTGCCTCCCCTATCCCCCCCCCCCCACACACACACACATACACATACAAAACAATGATGCAGTAACACTACATCAGTAATTAGACGTGTCATATGGCTGAATAAAAAAAAAAATGTGTAATTGATGTATGCAGTTGGAACGGCAGACATACCAACAGGACACTACTAAAAAATCTGAATGCGTGGTGTACTGAAGAATATGTACTATATCGCACATTATATTTAAAAAAAAATTTGTCTCGTAACTTTTGCTACTACGATACGGCAAATGAGCCAGAATCTTGTATAAGTTTTCATCGGACGCAGATATTGGTTTTCTTAAAAAAAAAAAAAAAAAAACTTCGTTGTTTTACAGTGTCCCGTTCCCTATGTTATTGTTCATGAGACTTTTACATTTTTTAAATTTTCGAACACCATCTTTTCAATATATTCAGCAGTAATTTTTTTTTATTGGGGGGGGGGGTAATAGGAGAAATCATATTGCGATGAGGGTACGAGAGGTTGACTACTTTAAATTTATTTACACTTCTTAGGTGTTTAACAAAAGTTAAAATATTCACATTGAATATAACACTGCAATTACATGGGGCCAATTTTTGTTAGGCTACTTAATACAAAGTACTTGTTTTGCTATGGTTTTATATTTATTTTTATTTATTATAATAACCTCAGATTTGTGGGTAAAACTAATGTCGAACCAATAAAACTTGCGTGAGTCTTCCTGTTACGGATTTAAAAAAAATCTGAGTGTCAAAGGCCATTAGGAAGACCCTCTCTGGCCAGTCCGCCACGGTGAAAACAGGACATCATTCCCTTTGCTCACTCGTTCAATAGGAAACACCAACACAAACACGTGTAATAAAATATCACAGCCGAAAAGCAGCCAGGCTAGCGCAATACATCAAAGACTGTGAGCGCCTCGCATTCAATACACCGTCCAGATTCCAGCATGAAAATTCGGTGTACCATCCAGATTACCGCAAAGGTAAGTGATAACTCACTTTGTACTGTTCTTCGTGATAAGAGAGGAGCCCTCTCGATGTGTACGTGTAGCCTCTAACCGACCGTATTATTGAAGAGCTTACTTGCCGAAATGTGCAGTTACACGCATTTGTCAGCGGCAATATTTTGTTTGAGCGCGCACCTTTACGCTGACGTCATCCGCTGATTGTGTACTATCGGACGACGGTTTTTCGCTGAGACACCTCGATAGAGGTTAGTACACCAAAAACGTAGTAACTAAATTATACGGTGCTTTAAACCTTTTGAGCTTGCGCACTGCAACTCACCCACAACGTGACTTTAACAGCTGTATTCCAGAAATCCACTCGAAGTGTGAGTGTGAGAGGGCAAATGTGAGTACAAAAATCTAAGGTAAGGGTCACCAATTTTAGTATAGCGACAAAAGCGAATGTGAGTGTCCTAACATCTGAGGGTATTTCTATAGACGCGATTTGACCCTTAAACTCACATTTAGCTCCACTCACACTTGAGTGGATTTCTGGAATACGCCTGTTAAATCCCTCGGATCAGAATTGAACAACTGTATTTGGGCTTTGAGGCGATGTGGCTAACGTAAATCACATTCACCCGTTTTTTGGCCACAACAGCATTAATTCGACGTGTGACACGTCGAATTAAAAAACCTTCCCTGTTGCATATTTATTTTACTCACTCGCTCCCTCTCATTTCCATCAATTTCAATTTTTTTTGGTTATACCACACACTTTTGGTGAGAAATAGGGCGGATTTCTTTGGTTGGAACGATTAGGGGGGGGGACTAATAAAATTATGTAAATACACATAAAATTAAGTAATTGCACAATAGGAATTTCATGATGAAAGTGACAGTATTTTTTATGCAAACGAGTTTGATGCAGCTCCTCAAACTTCTACTAACCTACCTAGCTTGTTCTTAGTGACATTACACAAAATTACATAAGAACTATCTCAACAGAAACACGAGAGGGAAACATCATAGAAACGACCGTTTTTGCTATATTATTTGCGTTGCAATATTCGCAGAATCGTTGGGAATTTCTACCGAGTTGATTTTTTTACGTTTTCGCTATAACGCGCGAGCCAAGGCAAACTGGAATTAAAGCTGCGTTCGCTGCGAGGAACTAGCAGCTACTATATCAGTTGGCATTGGCTCGACCCCGCTGATTCACGTCTGACCAGGGGGTCGCAACTGTACTAGAAACAATGCATTCCAAACCTTCGCAATCTGCCTTCCTTCCAACACTTGGCTGACGTCAATAACACCAACATGGCGCCAGCCAACATCCGGTTCTCGTCTGAATGAGATCTGATGAGATTCGCCGAAGGCCAATCATACAATATATTTATTTATTTATTTTATTAAAAAGGTTATTGCAACCTCTCCTGTAAAGAGCATGACAACAATTTCGGATTAAAACAACAATTTCACGAATCTCATACAGGCAAGAGCAGAGGCGAGTGTGTGAACCTGGTACAACCGTAGGCACCGCCATATAAAAAAAATATGGCGGTGTAACGGCGGATGCTACGACGGACTAGGAGCTTGTAACATCCCCGTATGAATGGATGACTTCGGCTTCGCAAGTTATTACTCAGGGTGGACTGTTTGACTTTTGTCGGTGAAAACAGCACAGTTATGACACATTACCAGTATGGGGAATGGAGCATCTATGTCCTAACTAAGGAATAGGTCTAACCTGTAACAACTATCTGATATAAAGCTGCCACCACCGGTGGATGCACGATAAAAGCTACTGGGGTTAAAGTAAAATGGGCTTACAATTTATTTAACACTTAGCAATTAATTTTCACTAGGAAACGAACCTGAAGTTTAAAACTCTTGGGTTTATTTAAAACAACAGCAAAATATAAAAAGGGCATTTTTACATATTTAAGTTTAGTAGTTTTTACAGAAAGCTTTGAATAAAAGCAACAAGTTGGAATTTCAATTAAATTCACATGGTTTGAGAACCAGCTCAGTTAAGTGCCAAACAACAAATTTTGAAGTAGAAAAAGCACTAATTTACAACCGCATCTGCTAAGTTACAAATTAAGACCAGACAGAAAAATCTCTCGCAAAAGATTCCCGAGTCCTGAAGGGCCACTGTCTGCCATTTAAATTAAAACTACGTTTAAAATAAACAAGAAAAAACCTTGGTTGTTAGTAAGGAAACCAACCTTAGGTTATGGTAGGCTGGGACCAGAAATGCCGATGGCTTGGCCTTCCATAAAATCCTCTCAAACTAGAAGTCTGTTTAAAATTGAACTATAAATTTAGAATTGGGGGGTCCTAAAGTTTAAACTATAAACATACTAACCACAACCAATGCCCGGCATGGCAACAATCGAACCGTGACATCTCCACTCCCGACGGCGTGACTATTTTCTAGCTTGAGATTTGTGAGCTGTGCTGTGCTGTGCTCTGTAGGGAGGGCAACTGGGGCTCTTTATGCTGGAGTATTGAATTTTGGATTGCAGTCATTGTCGGAGTTTTGGTGGAGATTCTAACAACATGTAAACAACGATTTTAAGGTCCGTTAAAATTAAAGGTAAATAAACGTTGCCAAGCATTGGTAGAGTTTAAAGGGGCAAAGTACATTATAAAAGATTAAATAAACTAGCTTTAGTGAAATGCTAACACGCATTAGAATGAGTTGGAATTATCAGCGGATATTGGCGTTTTGAAGTAACGGACATTTTTCGTAACATTTGCGTACGTCAAACAAAATAAAAAATATCACGCTAAAATGTTTGTCTGTGTCTTACATGTATGTGTGATTAGGTACCCGAAGGCAGCACCTCCTATTTCACAACTAATCTAGTGTGTTTAGGCTTTTTGCCTAGAAAGAAAACAAGGAAAAATAAATACATATGTACAAGGTTTTGTTGCGCCTTTTGGTGGTTTGCACAGTCGATCATCCCCTGATTTGCGCTAAGAACGACGCTCATCAGCCCCTGGGAGCTGCTATCAGTCTCTTTGATCGTAGATGGCCTTGTTCTGTGTTGATCTTGTTTGTTAAAGCTGCTTAATAATTTATATATTTACGTT
>JAHWFP010189780.1:26803-41963 GCA_023313725.1 Lithobius niger | reverse complement strand
CAGTATAGCTGAATGGTAGGGCTTCGGCCATTGGTATCAAATGTCCAGGGTTCACCAACAGCTCAGGCAGTCGGAAGTTTAAGTCAAAAATATCTAGTCAGTATAGCCGAATGGTAGGGCTTCGGCCATTGGTATCAAATGTCCAAGGTTCACCACCAGCTCAGGCAGTCAGAGGTTTAAGTCAAAAATTTCTAGTAAGTATAGCCGAATGGTAGGGATTCAGCCATTGGTCTCAAATGTCCAGGGTTCACCACCAGCTCAAGCAGTCGGACGTGTAAGTCAAAAATGCAACGAAAAATATGTTTGCATCTGTATGTATTTACCACAGAGACCTGGCGTCTCGACGTTTGCCCGTCGCGTGGATGCACACCCTATACACATAATGAGAGGTTTAAACCAGTCAGAAAACATATCGTAGAACAACTGAGCGTTATTAAATCTCACGCTTAAGTGCTATTATCAATGGAATTCGTGCTGCATGTGTTTATTGAGAACTTGTCTCACGTTCGAAGTGACAATCTGTACTCGTACGTTGTCCAGTGTGACCTGGGATGCGTTTTATCATCGAGGTAAAAGCCCCGGTCATAACCGAAAGTTGACTGAAATAGCAAAAAACTGAAATCTCAGGTTCCTCTGGACAACCTATAGCGGCACAAATAATGACTTCGAACGTGAGAAATGTTAACGATGAAAACGTTCAGTGCGAGTTCCAGTGATTATAACAGTGATTATTAAAAAACAAAACGGATTGTTCTACAAAATGTTTTCTGGCTATTTTCACCTCTTTTTATTAAGCGTGTATAGAGTGTATCCATGCGACGTGCGCGCGAGGGACAACAAGACAACAAGCCCCTGTGATATTTCCATCACAAAACTGATGTGCAGCTTATTGGTCTCACAATCCAATTGATTGTAGGTGGTGCTACACAATTTGTTCATCACGTTCCTTAGCTTGTCTGCATTCTACAGCTGTCAAAACGTACGAGATTTGTTTGTATGTTTGCGTGTCTGTGGGGCCTCCGGAAGTAAGGGCCCATTTATAATATTGATTTAGACGCGTATGTGTGACGCTCGGCGCATGAAACTACAGTTTTTCCCATGCTCAACGCTTAAGCGCTACCATTTACGTAGAGCAGGTGAACCAACGTGCGCGTTTTGCTATTTTCAATCGTCACGCGGATATCTACTGGACTTTGATCGGTAAGCGCCAAGTGATGCTCGCACGCTTAGTTGTTGAATGCTGGGATAGGAAAATGGCGGCCTCAGCGGATTCCATCGGCGCCACAAGAAAGGACAACGTGGTGTGCTAAAAGGTTGAATGCTCAAAATAAACGGCCAAATATCTTAATTACAGTGACCTTGACCCGTATGGCATCAAATCTTGGTGCTATAGAAGGGGGAAGTTGTGAAACAGCATAGTTGGAACGGAGTAGCGACCAGCATTAGCAAGCTCACGCGCCTGCTCACGCGTTTGATTTGTAAATGAAAGAGCATTTGCTTTAGTCTGACGATATCACGAGCGGGTCAAGCAGATTGTCCGCGCGCACTGCTTTGCTCATGAACTGGCATACGCGTCGAGCGTTGACCGTCACGCTCACGCACAGGCTTTTATATTGTAAACGCAGCCTAAGACCCCTACGAAGGAGACTATAACGTTAAAAGAAAGATTTAGCGATCAAACTGATAAACGCGATGAAAAGATTTACTATACGTGGAAATCGTTTGCCTTGCCCACTCAATCCAAACACGTTTCCTCTCGGAAACGGGAATGTTTGACAGCCTTTGAAACCTTTTTTTCCGTGCATCCATCCAGTTGAAGTCGACCAATGTGTAGATCCATGTCGTCTTTCTCTAATATGACGTGTGATGCAAAAATATGGGTAGTTTTTTTTTTTTTTATTATTTGCAACCACGTTTCTTTCTGGTTAGTTTGCCTGATCATTTTCTGGTTAGTTTGCCTAAAAAATCACATTACAGCGATGAAAATAGGCTTATTACGGGGGTAGTTTAATTGTTCATTTTTACTCTATTCTCGTTTTTGTAAATGCAATTACGCACGTATGCACATCGTAACTCTTTAATGATTTAAATATTGAATTGTATGTGAGCAAATGCTTGTTTGAGTGCTAGCTTTATTTACCAATAAATTTGAACATGTTAGGCACCGAGGTAGGCTTAAAGAGTGTTTTATTAATTAATATTTTACGATGCAACTGTGTTCACGTTGTTGTGCTTTTTTTTTTTGTTATTAGGCAACTTCGTTTAACATGAGTTTCGTAAGATAAATTTTAAATGGCCCATTTTCCGCTTGATATGGGATATGATTTCCTCTGAATCCTTGCAGTTTCCTACTAGAATATTTTGAAGCATTTTAATTTCCTTGACTCGACTTCTAAATAAATGTTGAGGTCACTTCTCCATAGTAACTAACGTTCTTTGTTAATCATTTGCTTCTAATTATGTTCTTTTATTTTTCTTTAGTGCCGCTCGGGTACATCCACACTCAGCTACCAAACCAGAAACCTCCTACTGTCCTTTGGCCAAACACCAAATGGTCCGATATCAGTAAAACATACGCTGGCCTATTCTTCAGAGTAGTTGGTGGTAATTCGTCTGCATTTGGAGCATTGCAAGAAGGAGATTCCGCTAGATTGCAACAAGTTGAATTTATAAATAACCAAGGTGGAACAAATGGGGTCCAAAATATTCCACATGATGGTAGTTGGAGCCCAAGGTTGTATACTGGTGGTACTGGTGCTGCAACGAGCAGTCTACGCTTTAAATTATCTGCAGAAGAAGTGCGCCCAAGAAATCAGGCAGTTAAATTGTGGCAAAGAATTGAGTAATATAGCGTAAAAAGTTAATAATAGCCAAATCAAAATTTGAGTGTGTTTTTAACAAAGTTGGTAGTACAAATGTGTGAGTGTACACTATTTTGATTGTGTGAATCGGACAGTTATGTAATCGTTTCATGTAAAACTTTACGGTTAAATGCAGTAATAAAAAATGTTGTTGTTGTCCGTCTTCTTGTTCATGTTGTTAGGATATTCGTTGGTCGAGCCGAGCGTCCGGTCTACTAAACGAATTATCTGCTCTCTTGTTTACGATGATAGGTATTCTCCAGCTGCAATATTCAAGCCACAGGTTATTTGGAGGGGAAAACAACAGGTAATAAGTTGTGGTTAAAAGCAGCTGACGACTTGCCATGCTGATAAATGACTCTTGAGGATGTGGAAAAGTTTCGTTGTATTGCTGAGGTCATGGTTCGCAAGAGTTACACTTTCAAGAGCGATTACAAGAGTTCGGTTGCTGTAACCGGATGGGGAGAGTGGGTGAGGTGGCGTCATCATTGTTGCATACGAATGTTATAGCATTACCGTAAAGCAGCAGGTTTACAATATAATAACCACCGTTTGCTAGGTTTGCATCTGTATTTATTTAATGAAATCACTGATATTAAAGTCCAAAAAACCGCTAAAGTGTACAAGAACAGAATTTAAAACACTAAATTGTACAAGACTTCAACACAAATCTTTGAAATAAGTGAAATGGGAAAAAACAACAATGTAAAGCATGGTACAACAGAGTATAAGCGACACTGGAGACTACCAGGAACCACGCATCGCTTTAATTTATCGACTGCAAGGGGTGGCGGGGGGGGGGGAGGCTAATGGGTAAGTGAATGAAAGGGAGGGATGGAAGCACTGTGGTAGGGAGAGGGAAGTAACGTATAGGAGAATGGAAGGAAATTACTGTGGGGTACGAATATTATAGTACAGATAAGGGATCCAAAGAATGGGTTGGATACTATGGCTCCGAAGTAGAGGCAATGGATAGGGGAATGAATGGAAGGTATGATGAGGATATGACTATGGATGGTAGGTACAGAATAAGGGGTTAAACTGGCACTAGAGTAACATGGCTATGAGGAGAGGTTACGGATTGGAACGATGATGGGGTACTATGGATATGAAGGGTAGGTAACAGATAGGTGATTAGAAGGCTTGTGGGTTACTGTGGCTGAAGGGAAGGTATGGGATTGAAAGGATGGTCGGGTACTTTGGCTGTGGAATAAGCATAATAAAACTTTAAAAATTTCACAGCCTTATTGAACACTCACTAGGTATGTATAAAACAAAATTGCTTGTAGTTCATAACGTACATTTTATGATAAAGGAAGTTAATCGAGTATGTGTCATTGATGCACCTCCAGATTATCCTGGGACTAGTTTCATTCATCACCAGTCAGGTTAACTAACAGTTGGACGTTACCGCCACATATACCTGCAAGATGAGTGCTACCTGGTGAAAAGCCAAGAGCCCAAGAAAAAGAATTCAGTTGCTATATTTCTAATGAGGAAGAAAGTCATCTTGGCAATAACTACTAAAAAAAAGCTCAAAGTATTGCCACACAGGTAATAAAGGGCAAGAGACAAGCCACTTCTTCCGAACTTTTTTTGAGTTAGTCATCTTTTCGTAAGGTTTCAGTTCATAAACAAACAGTAACATGCACCTATTCTTTCCTTTCTCTTTGTTTATGTCATTCCCCATATTTTCCAAGATCCACCATCAAATGACGATGTTAAAATATGGGTTAGTGGGTTAGTGGATTTGCCTCTAGTCACCATTACTGAGTTTTATTAACTCCGTCACATACCAAACAGACCAACTTTCTACTTTTCACGTTAGCAATTCTTGCTACTAATTTTTCAACCTTATCGTTTTGTGTAAATTATATTTATACTCATATAAATTGTGCTGCATAAGTTGAAAAGTATCAGCGACGCCAGAGCCGCTCACCAGGAACCACATTTCACTTATAGTTTGTGTTAGTACCACACATTACGTAGGTTTTCTTGCTTCACTCATTTTAATAATTTTTACTTTAAGTCCTGCTCCATACGTTTTCGCGTTTTTCTGCTTTCATTCAATTAATTCGCATCCTTCCTTTGTCCTTTTCTCCACACTTTGTTCTCTGTATCTCTCCCTTCCCAACACTTTACATTGGTTTTCTTGTTTCACTTATTTTAATGATATTTACTTAACGTAGCATTTATCGTGCTTTTATTTAATTAGGCCCCGTTCTCCTTAGTTTCCCCGCCCTCATTTCCCCTTGGTAAAATACATACCCCGACACAAGCCGCCGACTGCTCCACTATTATAGTCTTCTCCTCGGCCATGCAATGAACAAATCAATAAGTCTAACTAAAGGATTTGTTGACAGAGTTAATCAACCAATTCAATAATTTCAATAATTTTAATAATTTTTCATGGTTAGAACGGGATTCGAAGTGACGATATTTTGATCAGAAGATTTACGCTATACCACTGAGGGATGGCTCCATGCTTCAGTCTCTTTTTTAAAAATGCATAGGCTAGTACACTAAAAGTTAATTAAGAGGTTCTCAGGAGTGCACGCATGGGTTTTTTCTTAGCACCCAAAACGTTTTTTTCAGCTACAGTCTTAAGAAAAAATTCCGATGAACGCTTTCACCAAACATACATTTTCTGGAGCCGTTGACCATATCAGCCCGAGATTCTTTTACATAATCACCTAGAAACAAATCTAAGGGCCGTTCAGAGGCGTGTCACAACTAAAAACCTGGATCTGAAGGAAGGATTTATCGAGTGTGTAACATTTGAACGCTAAATATGGCGAAACCTGGCATCAAAACATAGATATTGTACTTCATGAGGAAATGCTGGCTGCGGAAGTGTTTTTTGTTTGGTAAAAAAAAAGCTATCGACCGCATAGCAAAAATAGCAAATAAAAATTAAATAAAAAACACTGCGTACCTGCGCCAATTTTTTTAGCACCACTCCCGAAAACCGTTTAACCGTTTTCTTTTGAGTGCTTGACTGTTGCCACCTTCGCTGCTGACCACTCAAAGAGATTTACTTTTGTCCACAATCCATTACTGCCGCACATTCCAGGAAAGGTTCGAGGCGTCCACGTTTGATTGATTGATTCATTGATTTACGGAGTTACAACCACAAGTGGCTACCGCCCCACTAATACAATAAACGGCTACAAGATAAGCACTAGAACACTCAATACACTCAATACCCCGCCGTATACACCACAAAGCACTACACTCAATAAAACACGCTATACAAAACGTCCAGTCGCGGTGCAGAGGGCCGCAATTGCCCTGAGGCATCGAATACCCCCACTGCTCCCATGCGGCGACACCATCAAGAGACCTTGCACGTCCTTCGGGAAGCGACCCAGCCAGATCGAACGCGCCACCTAGTATAGCGGGTGCCGCAACAGAAAGTCGTCTCCTCCTCAGTACCACAATAGCACACAGGGGAGACCCCAACATCCCATTTTGCCAACTATAAAGGACAAGCCTATGTGCCCCAATGAGGAGTCTGGACACCACTACCGCCTCCCTACGTGTCTGCCAGGTCCAAGCTTCCACGAAGAACATTCTCTACAATCGATGACACCACGTCTTGTTGCGGTATTGTTACGGTATTGTTGCTGAGTGTTGCGTGATTGTCACCGGGGCTGGGGGGGGGGGGGGGGACGTATTTTCGTTAAACTGGGACATTTAGGACCCTCTTCGGTTCTGAATAATACACCTAAACTTCGAAATGAATAATTTTCGTTTTGCCTACACTTTATTCACTTTTTTTGCCTTCCTAATTCCGGAGTAAATGATGTACACAATTAAGGTTACCCTCTGCAGCAAGGAGCAGATACAGATACAATACAGATCTAATAAGCACATAAAACAGGCCGGAAGCCATGCGCTCTGTCACTAAATTAAACTAAACCTTTGTACAGAAGGAATCGGAATCAGAATGTTTTTTTTTATTATGGCTGAGACCCGAAGTCACGCGCCCACCTCAAATAATAATACAACACCAACATCACAAAGGAAAACACCTGAGACAACACATACTAAGGGGATTTGATTTGATTTATTCCTGTTGGCCTCGGCCTTCTGCCACGCACACAATTACAGAGAATAGTCTTACAATTAAAAACACAATTACCGCAAACACGATAATCACGAATACACAGTCCATTACGTCATACACACTATTTAGAAAAACCGAGTGGAACAAGGGGCAGGAGCAGGAGGAAGGAGCTTAGGTTAAACGTTAAACAGTGATCAAATACAACTATTAAGATTTGCAGTATTGTTATGTTTCATAGCATTGAATTGAACATAACAATATTGTAATTCTTTTTTGTTGTAGTTGATCATTATTAAAAGACCGAACCTTTTGCTCCCCTCTACAGTAAGAGAATAGTAAGACTGACCATCTGACTGAGAATAGACTGAGAATAGTAAGACATGGTAAGACTGACCATCTGGCTTCAACCACGCACGTCCTAGTTGCAAGGGAAACCAGTCTTTAGCCCTGAGACGCCAGCACCTAGTTGCAGGAGGACGTGTCCATCATCCCGCACCTTGCAAGTGTCACCAGTCTTTAGCTTGGCCCTGGGACCCTACACACAACTTGCGGAAAGACGTGTCCGTCATCACGCATGCTGTTGCAGCAATCTCCATCAACACCTCCACAGACCTTCAAGTTCGCCAAAGTCAAACCATTCGTCCTAGACCCTTCAAAGTTGGTGTGCACCCAGCTAAAGGAACCCTCTCGACACCCAAAAGGTGTCATAGCTCTAGCTCCCATAGGAAAAAATTCCGACTTTTGACGCCCAGTGCTCTTCATTGGTTTCCAGTTCCCCAATCCGAATCGAACGTACTAGACCCTTCAAAGTTGGTGTGCACCCAGCTAAAGGAACCCACTCGACACCCAAAAGGTGTCATAGCTCTAGCTCCCATAGGAAAAAATCCTGACTTTTGCCGCCCAGTGCTCTTCATTGGGTTCAAGTTCCCCAATCCCGAATCGAACTTCCTAGACACTTCAAACTCGGTGGGCGCCTAGCTGTCCATACCACCTGGACGTCCAAACAATTTCGGACTCACAGCTTTAGTAGAAGGAGCGCTATTAAATAAACCGACTTTGAGTGTAGGCTTATATAGGAAAAACCCATGTTAAATATTTCGACCGTCATAGCGGACGAACGAGACGAGCTACGACCCTGGGGATAGGCTAGATCGCTTTAAGAGGACGAAATACCCCTGGCTAACAAGTTTCAGACCTAAAACACGAGTGGTTACGGAGAAATAGCACACCTGTGGGACTTGAACATTTTTTGACCAGCTGTGGGACAGCCATTTTTTCGAAGTGGCGTCGCAGGTTTTTTTTTTAATAGCTCAGCACACAGAGGTCACACGGACTTGTGGTTGGGCTTAAAATGTGAGCGGGGATGAGGGCGACCATGACACCGCGTTTCATGATGTTTAGACGGCCAGTTTTTGAGCCCCGACAGTTAGACCGATTTTCGGTACCTTCCGTAATTCTACGAAAAGTGCGTCTTGGGTCACCAGCACGAGAGGGTTGGTGCCAGGGCGCCCATCTTCTGTGGCAGTCCATCTAGCATCGTCCCCCGGGCGCGTGCCGCTTTTGGCTTCGATCCGACCACTTTTCATTTTTCGTTGAATGTTTTTTGTTAATAGCTCGGCTCACAGAGGTGTGGGGATAGGCTTGAAATACTTGGACGGACGATTTGGACGAATTTGGACGGATTTGGATTTGGACGGATTTGGAGTTCAAATTATACTTCGTTTCGTTCAAAGGCACTTTAATCCGTTTTTTATTTGTGTGAGTTCACAGCTGTGAGCTGTATGGGAACGAGCTCTAATGCTTTTTTCTAACCTGCAAAGCCGTGTTTTGTTCATTTGATTTGTTGGTTTTTTCTTTTTCTTTTTATTGTTGTTGTTGCGGGCAGGTTTATCATGTGTATGTCCATTCACCGCCCCATTTTGTTTGTAAAAAACGAAGCATTAGAAAGATATTTTTTTTTTTGCATGCTCCGTCCATGCTTTGTTCCATGTCCGTTATCTCATGGTAACGAACTAACATATTGTGAAGATTTTGCGTGTGTCTCCACCGTCCATGCATAAAATCAAAATAATGAGACACAACTGATAAGACGACCTTGAGTGACGTGCATTAAACCGTGAAGAAGATGATTAAGCAGTACTGTTTACCGTACTGTTTAAGCCAATTTCCGACTCCCATATCCTATCGCATCTTCTATCGTGTCCGTTTTTTTCAGTCGATCAAAGTTAGTCACCTTTTGCAGTAACTGCTGTACGGATTATAGAATACGGAACATTTCACAACTCGGTTAAAAAACAAAACAAAAGAAAATTTTCATTGATTGAAAAAATTAAAAATGGTTGATCATTTCAAGTAACAGAGGACATATTACTAACTGATTTCTTTGGGTACTTCACTTTTCGTCATGCGAGTATTTTACATAATGAGGTAATCGAAGGCAAACTTCCTCCCACGTATTTGTTTTATTCACTGAAAGTCAGAGGAAAAATCCCGAAATTTGGGGATTAAACCCGGGATACCTGGATTGAGGGAAACTAATCCCAAATCCCGGGATTAAAAATACTTTTCGAGATTGGACGCCCTAGCTCCAAAGAGCAGCTGAGAAGTTGTTTGCTTCCCGTTACCATTCGCTGCAGTTGTAGATTGTTAGTTTCGCCATTAAATCTCACTGAATTAGTATTTCACTAACTGAGCAAAAAACGGCTTCGCCGTTTAGAAAAAAAAACCAATAGAGCTCGTATTCCCATACTCACAGCCCTGAAGGTACACGAATAAAAACTTATTAGAGTTCACTCGAACGCAACGAACTATATTTTGAACTCCAATACCAGAGAACAATGACTGTTTTTGATCAATGGTTATGTCAGAAAGAAAGCCCAGTTTATGTTTGAAAAGTTTAATGTTCCCGTGTTTGGGCGTGCACGCATAATTTGTGTATTATACAGACTTTTTAATATTTGGCTGTGTTTGTTGTTTCATATATTAAGTCTGTTTCGTGTGAGTGGGTATATGTGTATTTTGAGTGCATTTATAATTTGTGAAACAAGCAGACTCCTAGTTAAGACAGTTTTTTGCCTGTGTTTGTGTTTGAAAGTCGTTTGAGGTGGTTATTTCTAATTCGTTTGAGTAATTACGTGTTCATTTTGTGTATGAATTTTTATCTTTCAATTTTGTAGCGTTTTGCTGTTTATGGCGTCTATTTTGTGTGTGTTTGTGGGTTTAGGTTTTGCGAATTGGAGTTCAAATTATAGTTCGTTGCGTTCGAGTGAACTCTAATCAGTTTTTATACGTGTACCTTCAGAGCTGTGAGTATGGGGATATGAGCTCTAATGTTTTTTATTCTAAACGGCGAAGCCTTTTTTGCTCAGTTAATTTGTTGGCTTTTTTCGCTTCCATTTTGTATGTGTCCACTGTCCACCGATATTTGTTTTCGAAAAACGGAACATTAGAAATGGATACTTATGTTTAGGTTCCGCCGAAGGTTTGTTCCATGATTATTATTTGATGGCAACAAATTAGCGTATTTCTGGATTTTGCATGCGTTATCTCGATGAGTAGTTGATTCTGGATTGTTTCAGTATCGTGGCAACAATCGCCGAAACAATTCAACTGGCTTCCCGAAGCCCGCATTGAAAAAGTAAATAAGTCACTCAGTCATGTTGGCCGCCCAATTTTGAGGCTCAAAATTTAAAACTTCGCACCCTATGGTTTAAAACTTGAAGATTTAAGGAAAAATCAAGACCATTTAATTTTGGTTCTCCACAACGAGCTAGCTAACTCAAACAACGACAATGTTAGTTTCGCGGCACCCAACCATCGTTGACTCTTGTTCGAGTGATCCGATATTGTGCGCTCGCCTATTGTTACCCTATTGTTACATGTTGCAGCATTGTAACATTTTGACATTGTTAGCCGCTCCGCCGCCTCCTCTTCCTGTCCAATTTTCTGAAATTCTCGTGCACAA
This sequence comes from Lithobius niger, assembly GCA_023313725.1. NCBI lineage: Eukaryota > Metazoa > Arthropoda > Chilopoda > Lithobiomorpha > Lithobiidae > Lithobius > Lithobius niger. Next base: position 31,069 of record JAHWFP010189780.1, on the reverse strand, counting down.
ACGAACTCTAATAAGCACAGGCCGTGCTAATGAAAAGAGAACATGCCATGGAACAACTTGATTGTGGCTAAAGGACCATTTCCCCTTCGACTTCAAACGGCTGAAGAATTTTACGGAAACCTTACCAATTTTTGTTTTGGGGAGGATAACTATATAAAACCGATTTATAAAGAGAAATTGTCGAATTAACGTCATTTTAAACGCCTACGGTTATCTCGGGACGGAGAGGGACACTTTTCCTAGGAAATGGCTTGGATCTTTACCATGCTACAATCGAGATGAGGTCAAGTCCATTTCCACGGCCACTCTCGTCTTGACTGCACAAGGCTAAGGCTAAGGCTAGTGTTTAACCCAGGATCTTTGGATAATAATAATAATTTCACCCGTTAATGGGTGTGGCAACGGAAAGGATTGCCTACTTACACCGTCCCAATGATAATCGTTTCAGTGGTGCATCCCAAAACTTTGCAAGGTCAATTTTTCGGATCGCTTGCTTAAAGGATGACAACAATCACAATCGTGCATGCACTAATTGTTATCATGGTTTTAGCGAGCGTTAACCACTTCCTGTTATCCGCCCGACGAAGTCCTGTGTTACTCATCCAACTTTGAAACTGTTCAACTCGGCTGCAATAACCAAATACACTATTGAAGCAATATTTCGTTTGTTACTGATAGTTACAGGGCACAGCCGCTCACACTGTCGGTCGATCCCCTTTTTCTATGCTACATTGCCAAGAATGAACCAGCTCCCCCTCTTTCATTATAGTGCAGATTGAATTTGGTTACTGTCCCAACCTGGGTTACCCTAACCCAATCATTCGTCCAAATCCCAACTACGCGTTTTACATATATACAGGGTGGTTCACAAAAAACTGACGACCCAACTTTTTCTAAGTCCAACATTTCTTGTTAGCACCCCTCAGAACCAGGAGAGAACAGAAATCTTCCCGTCACTTCCCGTCTTTTCTGTACATGGTGCATAAACAGGGTGTATCACTAAACCCGTTACAGTGCCATAACTCGAAAAGTAATGAAGATAGCTTAATGCAGTAAAAAATTGCCTGACAAATTCGCATGTGGACAATCCACTGCCAATCTGTTCAACTTTGTGGGGTCGCCCCAAGGAGGGTTTCGGGGGGGGGGGGGCGTTTCTAAGAAATTTCAAATGGGAAGGGGGAGTCAAGTAATACATCATTTAAAAGGTCTTGTCAAACCAAGCAACTTCTGATGGAAAAGCTTTTTGATATTGTTACCCAGTGAAGGGGGACAGCCAAACAAAAAAAAGGCAAGAATGAAGTGGAAAATCTTTTTACACCATTCAATTGGACGCAAGTTTTAGTCTAACTCTCGCGTAATTTATTGTGCCGATTTTAAGAGAATCAAAATAAAAAGTTACGTGACGAGTGTTGATGAATTTGCTGACCTCCCGCGCCCCCCCCCCCCCCCCCCCCACCCAACCCACGATGTAACAAGACCCGTCAGGGATAAAAAATAAAAAATAAAAAACAAGGACCGCTATGGCTAAGCTGCATTCTTTGCAGCAATGGTTAAGCCTACCACGAAACCTGTTGCAATGCCATAAATAAATAATGGTGAACTTCGTAGATTCGCTACAACGGGAAAAAGGGGCGTTTTTGAAAGAATTCCAATGCAAATAGGACAACTCACGTGGTAACGTACACTGCCTATTTCACCCTATTGCTTATGTTAAGTAAAGTACATCACAGACTTAGTCTTAAAAGAAACCAAACCGGAAAATGGATAAATACGCCAAAACTGGGGGGGGGGGGGGCGAGTTGGTATATTCCCTGACTACAAATCTCAACAGTTAGCCTATTTGAACCCTCCACAGACCTTTTAAAATTATTTGGACTGGGATGAATTCGACTAGTATTGCTCCTCTCTATCTACAGGTTGTACGTAAAACTTAAAAAAAGGCTAATGTTAAGTAAAAGACAAACGAATTACAACATCCTCATTTTTTCACGAGTTATGACAGTGTCACAGATTTCATGTTACATATGTACTAAAACCTTTAATCATGTCTGCAGAATATGTAGGTAGGCCATATTGGCGCCCGATTTTTTTATAATTTTCTCAGTTGAAGAAGCGCCCGTCGCTCCCCTCCCCCCGAAGTTGGGGGGGGAGGGGTGGTCGGCACGCTCATCAACACTCGTTATGTAACATTCTTATTTTAAAACTATTAAAATCTCCACAATACACTATGCGAGAATTCGGCTAAAACTTGCATCCAATTGAATGGTGTAAAAAGATTTTCCACTCCATTGTTGCCTTTTCTGTTTGCCTTCAATGGTTAACAATATCAAAAAAAAACTTTTCCTTCAGAAGTTGCTTGGTTTAACAAGACCTTTTAAATGATGTATCAATCAACACACCTTCCCATTTGAAATTTCTTAGAAACGCCCCTTTGCCCCTCTGAAATCCCCCTTGGGGCGACCTACAAAGTTGAACAAATTGGCGGTGGATTGTCCACATGCGAATTTGTCAGTAAATTTTTTGCTTCATTGAGCTATCTTTATTACTTCTCGAGTTATGACACTGTAACGGGTTTCGTGATACACCCTGTATAGTATGTATGCAGTGGTTCTAAAGGATTAATCACAAAATTCGCAATGTTGGTTGGAACTTATTTTTTTAGTTGTTTTGTAACATATATCCCAAAAACACAAAATAAACGAAGAGATAAAAACTGCCATTCATCCTTTGATTTCACCACAAATAATACCAATATAATGCTTTTAATAACTAACTGTCACCGACTGCGTTAGATTGAAACGCAAGTATAGGTAGACGACGAACGAACTGATAACGACAAACAATGCCTAAGTGATATCAGACACGTTACACATTTGTTCACGATAAAGCGATAACAAAATTGACGTCCATGAATTCAACCACCACGTCCTATCTGTTTCGCGACCGTTTTCTGTTAAAAATGTCACTGGAAACGATGAAATGAGTAACCTTTTCCATATCTTTACTGATTAAATTCTGTCGATTTTGAGTTATTTTTATTTGTGCTAATTGGACGTCTGTTGAACAGTAGAAATGGAGGGCCGAAACCTTTTCTTGTGTATGTTCGCTTTATTTGCAATTGCGAACGGTAAGCTATAAAAATATACAGCATAGTTGATGAGTTATTTAATTAACTAAACAAAAACGATAAACGAAGCAAGCAGTCTCCATTAAAGACTGGCTTTGTGAGACAACTGCCCCGACTGGGACTCGAACCCAGCACTTCCTGTTTACTAGCCAGGCGCTCTAACCACTGCACTACCAGGGCAGGTTCTGGCTACAGGATCAAGCCGAGCTAAGTAGCTGTTCAATCTTTCTCTGTGGTGACCTACAGTACAGATTTCTTCTTTATTTACTACTTGCATTATTTCTAGTGTGGAGGCCAAGAAGCAATGTTGCTTTCCCTCCTTGTATGACCACTGAGAAAGTTTGAACAGCTACTTACCTCGGCTGGAGCCTGTAGCCAGTACCCGCCCTGGTAGCACAGTGGTTAGAGTGCCCGGCTAGTAAACGGTAAGTCCTGGGTTCAAGTCCCAGTCGGGGAAGTTGTCATTTCTTTCTTTCTCAGACTAGTGTACTGTGTGTCCTCACAATGCCAGTCTTTAATGCAGACTGCTTGCTTCGTTTACCCTTTGCTTTGTGACTTCTTCTTTATAAACAAAAATGGCTTCGCCATTTAGAAAAAAAATTTAACAGCCACATGGAATTTACAGCTGAGAAGGTTCACAAACAAAAACTAGATTAGCGTTCATCGAATGAAACAAACTGCAATTCCAGGGAACAAGGATTGTTTTCATTTCTTGGTACTGTCAGAAAGTGAGCATAATTTATGTTTGAAATAGGCCACGTAAGGGTGTGTGTTTGTGTGCATCTTTGTGGGTACGTATTTAAATTTTTTAATATTAGCCGTTTTGTTTGAGTAGTGAGCATGCATGTGTGAGCATGAACTCTAATCTGATTTTGTTTGTGTATCGTCACGGCTATGAATTCCATGGGAATACGAGCTGTAATGCTTTTTCTAAATGGCACTTTTTGTCTTTTTCGTTCGTATTTGTTGTCTAGATTTTAGTATTGTTTGAGTGGCCATTTTTCCAATATTTTAATTTCGTGTCACTCATTTGAGAGGCCGAACTAACAAAATATCCAAATAAAGCCAAAAACTTGTAAAAAGGCTGTCAAATTGAGACTGGTTTATCCTTACAAACGAGTGATATGAACTAACAAAAA
>JAHWFP010189780.1:0-26403 GCA_023313725.1 Lithobius niger | reverse complement strand
TTTTTGTTAGTTCATATCACTCGTTTGTAAGGATAAACCAGTCTCAACTTGACAGCCTTTTTACAAGTTTTTGGCTTTACTTGGATATTTTGTTAGTTTTTCGTGAATTGGCCGTGAGACACCATTTCTCTGGCAACCTTGTTTAGATTGGTGACGACACACTAGCATATGTCCAGATACGCACGTCAGTATGTGTGGGAAGTGATACACACCCAAACCACTTCCTCACTACGTAGCCCCCCCCCCCCCCCGCAACTGCTCAGGCTACTTACCTTTGTGTGCAGCAGAACATTAAGTCGCTACCGACTTTAAGACATGAAGCTTGATGTTATTTATAAATAAACACGCAACCATATATGTTTACCGAAATGTAAACCTAAACAAGGGGTTACAGCGACTATCTAGTCGCATTGGTCTTCGGTAGAGTTCCTCCACTTCCAATGTTGAGGCGCACACCTCTATCATGCACTACAACAGCTATCTCTATTATACTATAATCTAAAAGCAGTAACCATCAGAATTGCCCACTACGAATGTGTTAGCTTTTAAGCTTATTTTACGTTTTAGGCATAATTGTCAGCGTTTAGGCCTAATTTACAACTTTAATTTCATAAGTAGCAACTAACGGAGATTTGGATTGTATACAGTAAGCCTATTCATTTTTGCAACACAGTATGCCTCCGCGCACACTTACAGTGTTACAACGTAATGCGCAACGTAGCCTAATATAGATCAGTAGTAGTATGGAAGGTACAGGAGAAACGCTGCAGCAGCGACTCGTAGCAACTATTGCCATGGTAACGTGATTTTAGATCTAATTTTAATTTTTTAGGCCTAATTTTTTTAACGGCAGTTTTAGTTTCGTAAGTAGCAGATAGGCCTAATGGAGAATTTGGTTCGTTCGTAGGCCTATTCATTCATGCAACAATGCGACAAGACTCTTTTAAACGAAGCTAAAATGTTTTTGTTTTTACGGCTGCGTTAACACAAATCTTTAGGATTTCAATTCGACGATGAAATGTTGTTATTTAATTTAGTTACGTCGAAGAAGTCTATTAGCTATAAGGAAGCAACGGTGTTTTAATTTGTCATGTTATTTAACTAACTTTTGACACCGAATCGAACGTTGTAAACAGTGGTCGTCATTTTCTGGTACCGTTGCGAAGTTGAAAAAAGCGACGGACGGACGGACAAGGTCGTTGCAATAGTCTTCTCAGCCGGTACGGCTGTACAGAAGACTAAAATGCCCGTCATGCATTTTTACGTAATCAAGTGAATACCTGCAATATGCCTTGAAGCCTCTGGCCAGAGACCAAATACTGTTGAGTGTTTCATTGTTACCGCATGTTGTAAACTTTACGCGACCTACACCGTAATGTATTGTGCAGCAATTACCAGCTCTGTAGCCGAGGGACGAAAACCACATTATCACTCTCCTTTGTTTAGCTGTACTTTCAACTGTTGTAACACGCTTCATCCTTGTTGCGTTACCGCTCCCAATTTCCTTGTTACCTTGTTCAGTCTTCTGTACAGCCGTACCGGCTGAGAAGACTATTGCAACGACTTTGTCCGTCCGTCGCTTTTTTTCAACTTCGCAACAGCTCCAGATATTGACGACCATTGTTTGCAACGTTAGATTCAGTGTGAGAATTTAGTTAAATAACATGGCAAATTAAAACATCGTTACTTCCTTGTAGCTAAGAGAATTTTTCGACGTAACTAAATTAAATAATAACATTTGATCGTCGAATTAAAATCCTAAGATAAAACTCAATAAAAACAAATGGATTTTAGCTTCGTTTAAAATAGTCTCGTCGCATTGTTGCATGAATGAATAGGCTTATCGTCGAACCAAATTCTCCATTACGCCTACATCTGCTACTTTCGAAATTAAAACTGCATTTTTTAAATTAGGCCTAAAAATGAAAATTAGGCCTAAAATCATGTTCTCATGGCAACGTAAAGTTGCTGAGTCGCTCTTGGCTTCATCAACAGCGTCTCTCTCGTCACTTCCCTACTACCACTGATCTATATAGACTACGGTGCGCGTTACGTTGTAACACTGCAACTGTGTGCCTGTAGGCGCACCGTGTTGCAAAAATGAATAGGACTACTATACAATCCATATCTACGTTAGCTGCTATTTACGAAGTTAAAACTGCTGGTTAAAATTAGGCCTAAGAGCTGACAATTACGCCTAAAATGTAAAATAGGCCTAAAAGCTTCCACATTTTAACCGACAATTGTGATGGCTATAATGCTTTTAGATTACTATAATAGAAATAGCAGTTGTAGTGCATGATAGAGGTGTGCACCTCAACATTGGCATTGAGGAACTGTACAGAAGACCGGTACGAGTAGGCAGTTGCTTTGGCCGCTTGTTTCTCTTTGAAACTTTTGACGAGAGAAGACCGTTTTTTTTTTCATCTGCATGTTTAAGGCCGCTATTACTGTAGACCTAAAATGGCTGATATTGTAAAGCGGGAATAATCAACTCTAGCCGCACTACTAGTTCCATTTCAGCTTGTCTCCGAAACCTTATAGATCCCAGATGAATCGGCTGTGTTTATTTGAAGAGAGAAATTGATTTTGCCGTTACGACTTTTTCTGTCTATGACGTAGAATTGATAGACAAGAGAGATGGGATGAGACGACGCAACATCGAGTCTAAGTGGGAAAACCGTAACGATTATCTGGAGAATAAAGACCATAGGACCTTTAATTCGTTCGTAATTAATATTCCTTCACACACTGACATGCAGTTGCGATGGTTATACCATTTAGCCTCAGTTATACTGATTGGCATTGCTTCCCTTCCACGCCTTTCTGAGTCGGACAGGACTAAAGTTTTTTTTCCTGTACGTCACCAACTTTAACCCCCTTAGATGACTTACCTCGAGGGAGTAAATCGTACCACGCTCTGTAAAAGATTATCGAGATCAGGGGAGTTAATATCCGGCCCAGTACTTTTTTTCCCCACCCCGGCTAGCCGAAACGGAGGTATCCACCCGCCTTCTCCCTTAGGTCAATTACAATTGGTTTCCGGTTTGTCGTCCGGGAAGACAGAATTAAAACCTCTCTGTAGGCATGGCAACGACTTTGCCGTCAGTATACACGTTGTCATTGTCCGAACTTTGGCTATCCAATCAGAGACGATGCCGACAATACCAACAATGATTATAACAATACTTTCGTACTTACGCGTCCTCCCACGCCATTCCTGTTACTCGCTCAGGCTGTAAACCAGAAAAGGTATGCAATTCGTATCGTACGGCAGCTATTCGTCCAATTTCATAGCTGGAAGCCTTCCCGTTATCTCGGTATCGATGAATGATCACCCTATGGAAATTTACATGGGGATGAGCGGACTAGAATTAGCTAGGTAGTAACTAACTAGTAACACTTTTGCAACGTCATTGAGGGTCAAATTTTGCACTGAAAGCAGCTTTGCTGACCTTCCTACACGAGTTAATTTTTGCAATGTAGGTCATTGTTCTCCATTTTACCACAATTTAAGCTTTTGTACCGAATTATTAATTTTCCTCAAGTGCCTGAAATGTGCCCATATATGATTCAGGATATTAGACACTGACACTATGGCGTCGCACTACAATGGTTTACGACCTTGACAATTGAATTGATGTGATGTGTGTTGCCTAACTTGGCGCGACACACTAGCGTGTGTTTAGTTCTACCCCAAAACCAAACTTGTTAAGGATTCCCGCCAAGCTTTTCAGCCTTGAGAAGTCGTGATATCAAACGCCAAGCTTTTTCGTCAAGTTAGACCCACAGAGTAAGAGTTCGAAGGGTAAATTAAATATATGAAAATTGCTTACTGCACAAATTTCAATTATTTCATTTTACGTTTGAAGTCTTAGTCGGTGGGATTAACTTGGACAAAGAGCTTGGCGTTTGATGTCATACTTCATGCGGCCGAAAGACTTGGCGGGAATCCTTAAAAACTTTTGTTTTGGGGTAGATATAAGATGTTTTTGGTCCGAGTCCGGTCCTCTCTGTCATTAGCTCAGGCCTGATGCTCCCTCGACCCGAGAGGATCAAGGTCCTCCAAGTCGTGGGTGTATGATGTCAGCAGTCCGGATCATGGCGTTCTTCGGTGTGAGGCCATGGCAGTTGCCTACAACAATAGATTTGCTTGTGTGTATTCCCTCCCACTTGGCCCCTCCGCCCCTGTTGTGGCTCTTTCCATTGAAGGCTTCCCTGCGGATATTCCGTGGTGTCTGTCAGAGTGGTCTGCTGCCCTCGCTCGCTGCCAAGGCTGCGGGGCTCCTGGCATTGGTGGTGTCACGTACTGCTCTCTCCACAAGCTAAGTCAGAGTGCAGTTGGTGAGGTACTGATACTGTTGCAGGCTCTTTTGGAGGGTGTCCCGGTTCCAGATTCTTAGCGTTCACTGTCATTGTTCCTGTTCACAAACCAGGGAAGGTGAGATCTGATGTGGTTAATTACCACCCCATATCATTGCTGTCTAACCTCAGAAAGGTTTATGAATGGATGCTTATGGGGCACCTGGACTGGCATCTGAAGTACTACAGTTGTTTGGGTTCGGTGCAGTTTGGTTATCGGTCTAACAGGAGTGCCCAAGTTGCTGTTATGCACCTCCTATCAGGGATTCATGAAGCCTGGGCACACGGGCTTTCTGTCATAGCAGTCCTTCTTGATATTAAGGCCGCTTATGATACAGTCAGTGTTGACTGGGTCAAGTACAGCATGTCCACGATGGGAGTAGGGCATAAACTCACTGGAGCCGTTGTGGCACTTCTTGGCATTAGGAAGTTCGTGACACAGTTAAGTGGATTTTGGTCCAAGGTTGCCTCCTCTGACTTATCCCAGGGAAGCAGCGTCAGCCTGTTGCTGTTCTCAATATCAATCAAGGAGGTTCTTGTCGAAATGAGCGAGTCGTCGAACATAATTTGTTAGGTGGATGACGTGGCCTTGTAGTTTGCAGGCAGCGACTTGGCTGAGAGCTGTGAATGTGATCAGGGTGCAGTGGAGCGTTTCTCCTCCCTCCTCAAGTGTAGGGGGCTGTTCTCACCCCATCCAAAACAGAGCTTGTGGTTTTTTCCAGATCTGCTGTGAGGAGTCGTTCTCCGCTGTCATTACCATTGATGTTAAGAATTTTAAGAGAGTTTATAAGGCAGCGAGGCGGCAGGGATCCACAATTCAGGAGAGCATAAATTCTTACTTATTAGCTGCACGAATTACTATCTCCGCTACCACACAGGCTACACCCAGTATTTTAACTAAGAGTTGAAGTCTCAGCTGGATTTGTTATATCCCGATCATGCCACAGCTGTTCGCCGAAAACAGTTAAAACAAATTGAAAGCACAAAACACCGTGAGTTGAAATTATATCAAATTGGCGACACTGTTTGGTATCGTGACGTTAGCGTATCAAATTCTAGGTTTTGGTCTGCTGGCGTAGTACTTAAAATAGTGCAACATCAATCCCATATTATCGTTGACACTAACGGTAATGAATATCGCAAACACCGCGAACAATTAAGACCACGTACCGTTGAGAATTGTGCCGAGCAGTCACCGAAAGCGAATTTAGCAAATCCTAAAACCGTCAAATCCAGCGTAAATAATAATGAGAGAGAACCCGTTGTTTCCGAACTTCACTCAAAATCAAAACATCGCATGTCAATTGGCGGTAAACGTCACGAGAATCAAGTATCCGCTGACACAATTCCTTCGAGAAAATCTTTAGGCCAATCACGACGATCTTTGCCTGTTGCTAACAGACGGCAATCACCAATCAAAAGATCAGGCTAAATCACCTGAGAATTTACGAAGCAAGCCGTAAGGTGTCAGCTCTATATCTGTTTATACACCCCCTACAAGTTCAGTAGACACATCCGATAAGGCAAATATAGTACCTTTCACTGACGATAACAGCGCTCCTGTTGAGGAAATTTTTATAGCCAGAAATGTCACAGCCGCCGTTATTTACAATGACGCAATCCGACGAACTATCAAGAACTCCAAAACGTGCGAGAAATAAAAACTCATAAACGTAAAATTGTGCCATCACCCCCGCACTGTGATGAGGCTGCATAATTTGAGAAAACTAATGAAAAGCCACGATCTAAAAGATTAAGAAAAGCTCCTGACAAGCTTAATCTATAATCTTTTATATTAAATAATTAACTGGTGTGACTACTACTTCATTGTTTGTTGTTTGTAACTTAATTATTCGTAAAATCTATGAGATTTTTTTAAACTGTGCAGTTAACGCTAAAATGTGAAAAGTCCTTAGTTATTCGTGCAGAGAACAGACTCTGTTAATTTTAATTGTCCTCCTTTAAAAATAAGGGGAAAAAATATTGTTTATGTTATATGTGAGAAAAATTGATTTCCCGGTTTTATCGTTCCATGTTTTCTTTTGTCTTTTCATGTCAAAAATACTTCCGCATCAGAACCATTACTGAGAGGGGTAATCAGTAAGCACTCCGGTGAATTTCTAACAAAGTAACAACATCTGTGCCAGACATATGGATATGCCAGATGTCCGACAGCTATTTTGTAGCGTTCTAGCTGCAATGTTGCTGGAAAATTGAAACTAATAAAAAATAAGATATGTACTTTTTTTCATGAATTGTTAGAATATAACAATTCCTGTCACATGGCTGTGACTGTATCTATACAACCCCTGCTCACAGGAAGTGAAGCCGTCTCTCCAGTGGTAGCTTACACCAAGGTTGTTTGTCAGTTTATTCTTATGCCATATAGTTTACCCACGCAGTTGTAGGACGTGTTCCCTACATACATCACAGCAGCCTCCACTCACACAAGCATTATGTCATCACTAATCAAACAAACCAAATGGTTGGACATTTCACACAAAAAATTGCACACAAAAAAAACATCTACACGCACATGAAACTGAATGAAAACCTAAACCCACAAACACATACAAAATAGACGCCATAAACAGCAAACGCCTACAAAATTGAAAGATTAAAAATACATACAGAACATGAACAAGTAATTATTCACACGAACTAGAACTAAAACAGAAATCATCAAACAGGGAAAAAAACTGCCTTAACTAGACGTGTGATTGTTTTGCAAATTATAAATGTGCACAAAATACACGTGCAGCCAGTAACACAAAACAGACTTAAAATATAAAACAACAAAAAAAGCATGTATAACACACCAATTAATGGCATAGAAACATTCACACGCATATGCACACACATAAACATTAAACATTTCAAACACAAACAGCGTTCACTTTCTGACATAACCATTGAGTAAAAACAGTCCTTGTTCCCTGGAATTGGAGTTTAAATTATAGTTCGTTGCTTTCGATTGAACTCTAATCCATTTTTATTCGTGTACCTTAACAGCTGTGAGTATGGGGTTACGAGCTCTAATGCTTTTTTCTAAACGGTGAAGCCGCTTTTTGTTCAGGTAACTCTAATCAACTGTGATAAATTTTGTTGAAAGGTCATTGTTTCAATGTTTCTTTATTAGAGTTGAAATGGCCTTAACGCTGTACATTCTAGCATACAGACCTACCGACTACATTTAAAACTAAACTAAATCCACTCGTACTCCCACTACATAGACATGACCAAGCAACAGATACGTTGTCACAAAACGTACAATGACCCGGATTTTAAAACTGTCATTGCCATCACTGTAAGACTCATCTATACAGAGATACACCAGCTTACGACTCCAATCGAGAATCAAAGGAGTGAGCAGGCGACAGCAGTGAGTTCCAACACAGCCGCCACGCTTTACTATCAACTTGCACCCATCAGCACTCAAACCTGCCAGTCGCTTTGCAGAACACTATAACCGCACGAATGTACTGCAGCATAGTCACAGCATGGGGGCCCACCTAACACCTCGCGCAACGACACCAGGCCACCTCCCAGTGGGTGCTGCTGGTACGAAGCCCAGTGGGGCATGAGAACAAGAAGTGACTGGCCGTCTCATCCCCTGTGCCACACCTACAAACCGGGGACCTGCACCACCCCATCCTAAACTGGCACGCCCGCAACAGCATATGTCCGGTCCTCAGCCGTGAGAGAAAGGTATTGTATTTTATTGAGCCTGGGCCGAAGCTATGCGCCCACATCAAAATTACAGTGAACACTTCAAATCACACTGGAAACCGATGGGCAAGGAGAAAAAGAAAAGTAGGGGCTTGGGGGAAACAGAAAAGCCTGAAGAACCTACAGTCTCACACCCGTCTCTCGGACGAAACGCAAAACCCCTCGCAATGTATCACCGGGAGCACTGGACAAAAGACCCCAAATCGAGGGCCGCGAATAGTCGCTAGGAAGAAGTATGTTCCGCTGGCGAGTAAACTGCTTGCACTCAAGAAGGTAATGTTCGCGTGTGAAGTCAGTCCAGCGGACGTCGCAGATCGGGGACTCAGCCCACCCCAGACAGAACTGGTGAGCGTGTAGTTGAGTGAGGCCAGTGCAGAGCCGTGACAAAACCTGGGCATCAGTCCTTACAAAGGCATTCAGGGCTGAGGACCTGAGACACGTAGGTTGAACCTGGAATAGACCACGCCCTGTCACGGCATCATGCCACTCCTCCTCCCAGAGATCGAAGAACTGGGACGCTACCACGAGTCGACGCGATCTTGGTGAACAAAGTGGATGCAAAAGTTCAGACCCTAAAACAAGCGCCTGGCATGCAAGACCGCCAGCCTGTTCGTTCCCAGGGGAACCAGCATGACCCTTGACCCACTTGAGAGCCAGAACACCCCTGCTCTGCATCACCCACAACTTCTTAGAGACGGAATAGACCAAAGGATCCAACAGCTAAAGAGTAGTCACGGCTTTCCTCAGGCCCGCAATAGCTGCCTGCAAGTCAATGTATATAACGACAGCCGTGAGCTGCAAATCCAACGCTTCATCCGCAGCAGCAGAAATCGCACACAGTTCGTACACCATGCTGGAGGTGACGACAGCCAATCGAAATGCCTTCATAACCTTTAGAGAGGGGATGGTAATGCCAGCCCCGCCCTCTCTAGTGAGCAACACGAATGATGCGCCGCAAAAGACCTCACAAAGCTCCAAACCGCAGCTGCTGGCAGGCCCTCCGTGGTCAAGAACGGGTGCCAGGCTGGGGCACCAGGTCCATGGACAGAATGGCTGCACCGCAGCAATGGTCGAAAGAGTAATGGACGGCACACATAACGGAAGGGTGGCATCGAATCCTGGAGGACCCAGCACTGATCGCACCACTGGTCCGAGACTACAGTAGTCTTGGAGGATCCAGGCAACCGGATCCTGCTGACCCCTTCCGATGTTGCGGACACAAAGAGACACCAGAAGCTAACGAGCCCGCACTTGCAGAGGAGGCTCGCAGCTCTCTACCCACAGAGCTTGCACTGAAGTACTAACCAGACATCCCGTAATTTCGCGCACAGACATTCACCTCAATCTGCAGAGAGCAAAGGTGAAGCTGGAATGGGGCCAGAAAGGGCAGTTGGTAGTCAATTACTGACCTAACAAAGGACCTATAGGTAGATACCAAAGCCCCTCTTGTAACCCCCTTCAGTCGACTCAGTTGCTTTAGGACAGACACTCGAGCACGGAGGTGCCCCCTTAGCCAATTCGTGTGAAGTGTCCATTCCAGACGCTGATCTAACTTAACACTCAGATACTTCATCTCTGAGGACTACTGAACAACAACACCGTCCGCCACAAGAGATGCAATGGTCCGACATCTCTTGGCTGACCAAGAGAAAACCACCAGCTCAGTCTTAGCCGGAGCCAACAGCATGCCCCTTTCAGACAGACGACCAGAAACCATGTTGATTGGATCCTGAGCACACTGACAACAGGCAGCAACATCGTCTCCTGCAAACCACAAGGCTATGTCATGAGCATAGTACACAATATTAGATGACAGGCCCATTTCCAGAATAACATCGTTAATAGCAACAGCGAACAGAATGGGACTCAAACAGCTTCTGAGGCAGACCCCTATTCGAGATAGCCTCCTGGGACCAGTGTCCATCAACCCCGGTCGCAAACTGTCTGTTGCCGAGCAGAGCATAGATTACACTTACCAATTTCGGACCAACTCCCATCTTTCTGAGACTGTAGCGAACCCAGTCAACACTGACTGCATCATACACAGCCCTGATATCTAAGAACAGAGCTACAACAACCTGTCCATGCAACCAGGCCTCATAAAAACCAGAAAGAAGATACATCACTGCATCTTGGGCAGTCCCATTAGCCCTGTAGCCAAATTGAACTGGGCCAAACACTCATTGTACTCCAGGTGCCAGACTAAGCGACTTATTATCAATCTCTCAAAAACTTTCCTCAAGCAGGACAACAGAGATATGGGTCGGCAGCTCACCAGACTGGCCCTCGGAGAGCCTGCCTTATGCACCGGCACTATCACCGTGAACATCCACGACTCTGGAACAGGGGACCCATCCAGTAGAGCCTCAACCCGAGCAACACAGCTCCACTCTGCTGCTACTGGGAGAGCTCTAAGGAACGTGTACCTGAGGCCATCTAGGCTAGGAGCGCTGACGTCCTTGCACTTCTCCCAAGCCACTTTGAACTCACTAACGTCCCACAGTACATCGGTAAGGGGCACACCCAGCAGACCAGGAATACAACCGACCCTGGGGAAGGGTTGCCACTGGGAAGAGCGTACTCACTCGCAAAACGAGTGTTGAACGCATTAGCCATATCATCGCCTTTCAACACGGTCTTCTTGGAGGCATCCTGAGCGTACACCCACCTTAATGTGTCCCTAGGGACTTGGTTATGGATAGTGCGCCATGCCATACTAAGCGACAGAGCCTTCTGGACCAAAGAACACACTCTCGCAGGGAACGAGTCACGTTCAGAGCGAATCAAGCAAGTACTCTTTGAAGATGACCCGATACGAATACCACAAGGTACAACAATTAAAGTGGCTAAATGCCATGCGCCCCAACACTAAAACTAAACAAGCTAAAAGGTTCAAAGATACAAAAAAATAAAGGATACAAAGGGAACAAGCAGAACCGAAAAGCCGAGGGCCAAAACAGCCAAAGGCATATGTGAAAAAGCACAAAAGCCTTTAGGCATAGGCACAAACAACTACAAGACAAACGCCTAACAGCACATAAGTCGTTTAACAGAGTAACAGTACAACAGTCTAACCACCTAACAGTGTAACAGATGAACATATTAACACGACCTGGTCCGATGAAGCAGTAGGCCCTGTAACACAGACCAAATAAATTAAAGTGTAAATTAAACAGATCCGCTGGATGTCCTGTAAAAGGCAGCAATGGCATGTAAGCAAGATGGGGAGGGCGGGGGGGGGGGGCGGTGGCGAGGGTAGAAATACCAAAAGCCAGCGAAAGATCACAACCAAAGTGCAATCTCCGAAGTAAGGACTGGTAGAATTCGTGGAGAAGGAGACAGCTAAACAAGAAGTGAGGAATCAATTCTGATATCACCACACTGGCAGGCAGCAGAGGAAGACAAGTTAAAACGTAAGGCATGCCCCGCAGAAAGGAGTGCACAGTCCAAAGCCTGGACACAATCCTGTCAACGTCTAGAGGACAGTTGACAAGAAACCTTGGAAAGGGCCTAGTAGGGTGCATGGCAAACAAGGCCCAGACCCTGTTCAGCCATTCCAATGCCCAAAATCCAGACGACCACACAGATACAAGGATGCAAGTCGTATGAAACAATATGGATCAATATGGAACAATAGGAAAGATCACCCGCTGCTGGTGAAAAGCATCTACAACCCCATTTCTATAACACCACTGTGGCAAGGTACCCAGGACAGAGAGACACCACCAGTACGCTGAGCCTGGCATAATATCTAACCAATCACATAAACCAGTGGATGGGCTTGCAAAGCAGTGCGTTAGAAACTGGATATGGAGGCCGAGTTAGACAAGAACACAAAATGCGGGACACACAGGCCAAAGGCTATATCAAGTGTTACAGATATTGACACCCGCTCAGCCACAAAGACAGTGTAGAAACGCTCAAGAAAGTGGCTTACACATAGCTTCAAGTCAGGGCCAAAGATACCAACACCAGCCTCATAACCTTCAAGATGGAAGAAGACATCATAAAAAAATTCAGTGGACGGTGGATTAAGTGGGGTGTTGAAAGCCGAATCCAGGCTACATCACCACGCCTACGGAAAGGGAGCTGAAAAAAAACCATGGAACGGCAAAGCCACAGAACACGAGATCCAAAAAGAATGTTACCCCCAGACTGCAGAGCCAAGACTATCACGTGCCTTAGGCCTAAGAATACTGTAGTCGACAGAACCCTGCCAACACGATCACACGAGCTTCTGCTCATACCGAAGAGACACGGAATATCAATAACTCCACAACGCGGTGCCAAACAGAAATCCTGCCTTCATCAACAAGAAGTGCAGAGATCGGGATGCAGCGTAGACAATCATTAAACACACGAAGACACCCATTGACAGCAACTTGAGAGACTGTCAGAGACATGGTGGGAACACCCGGTCTGCTAAACGTACTATAGAAGGATAAGACTACCAACTCATTGGTGGTGAGGGGACAGTGTGCCAGAGCCTTCAGCATCCTTAAAATCTCCAAAACACCACTCTTCACATCCTCAACATCACCAGCCCAAATGAGTTTATAATCCAACAAAACTCCAAGATATCGAACCTCCTTGGACGTGGTTACAACAGTTGATCACATCACAAAGGTGACAATCTACGGTGTGCCAGATGCAAAGACAACAACCTCAGTCTTGTCTGGAGAAAGCTAGACTGAGGCAAGCTCAATACTCACCCTGGAGGGGAAGAGTTGTGTTTCGACCTATTGCTCTTCTTTCGTGTGTTAGAAAATTATATGAACGTCTTATAGTGCTCAGGCTTGTCTGGATTCTGGGTCACTTGGATAGTTTATCGAATTTACATTTTGGTTATCGTGACAACCGTAGGGCGGAGGATGCTATTTTAAACTCAAACTCTATGGCAGCAGTGACCATTGCCAAATCATCACAAGCCTACCACGCAGCAATATCATGTGTATAGGCAAGCAAACCAATTACATTGGTAAGCAAACCAATTCCACCAAATATCGTTAGCACAGCAGCAAACAGAAAATGGCTGAGGCAGCTGCCTTGAGGTAGGACGCGATCAGTCTCCAGGACAGCAGACCAAGAGCCATCAATACAATTCACAAAGGGAAGCTTCTATAGAAGAACCAAATGGCAGCAGAGGTTTTTACCCACATCAAGCGTGTGGAGCAAGAAGTGTACTCACTCAGACATGTCAGTGTCATAGGCTGCACTGATGTACAGGAAAACTGCAAGGACTATGTTGGGTGACCCCATGTCTCGTGAATGCCCGATTCTAAGTTTAAAATAGCATCCTCCGTAGTACGGTTGTCACGATAACCAAAATGTAAATTCGATAAACTATCCAATGACCCAGAATCCAGACAAGCCTGAGCACTATAAGACGCTCATATAATTTTCTAACACACGAAAGAAGAGCAATATGTCGAAACACAACTAGGCAAGAGTGACATTTCCCACTCTTCCCCTCCAGGGTGAGTATGGTGAACAGCCATGAAGGAGGCATAGGGCTGTCAGCAAACAGACTCTGGAAGAAGGCTAGTCGTTCATGCATTCAGTTGGACCGAGCCTTCAAGAAACCATACGAAACGCCATCTATTCCCACTGCAACACTGGTGCGGCACAAGGAGAGTGCCGGTGAAAGTCATCACGAGCGGTACATCAAGCCCCCACCCTCCAACCAACTGCTCTTCCTTATGACCGGGTTGGGACCAGTAAGCAGTTGAAAAACTTCTTAAAACCTGGCTTTAAAGGCATCAGCCATGCCCTTTCCTGTAAGAATACATTCCCTACTAGTGCCAAAACTCCAGGTGAAACATCATTTAGGTCCTGCTCGTGGACCAGGCTTTAAACGACTGACTATGAGCAACATGAACCAATCCGTTCACACAGGTGGGAGCCGAACGACACCTTCTCCTTCCTTAAAATGAACCAAGATTCTCCCGAAATACCAGTAAAGACTAGCAAATGCAGCTCTGAGGGGTAGCAAACCCATTAATGGTTGGCCTGCCTCCTATCATGGGTCGCCCCATATCACCCACAACACTCTTATTACAAAGCAGATGCCACTTGTTCAATCACAAACAGAAAGTATTATGACTGACTGACAACAGGACTGCACACACGTTTGGCAGCTGATAGAACTAGCCTGTACAGTAGGGTGCATTGAAAAAATCAAAAGTTGTAATAACAAAATTTAATAGCAATAAAAAGTTGCCTTTTATATAGCTTAGTAACAAAATTTGATTCCAATCGGACTATGTTTTGAGGGTCCACTTTGGCATCGAAATTTAAGCCACTGGTTTCCAAACAAAATCGACGCTAAGTTTAACTAATTCAATTCCCTTACAACTTTAGCTTTTATTATTGCATTCTAAGAACCGACAAAAGTTATATCCTATTAACTCACTAACACTGCAAAGTTTGGTTACTATTGAACTATATCTTGAGGGTCCACAACGCCAATAAAGTTGAAAAAATGCAAAATTTAGCCTTTTAAATGAATATAAAGTACAATGAAAAAAGTAAAACCTATCTTATTAAAACCTAATAGCAGTAAAAAGTTCCCTTATATATAGATTAGTAACAGTACAAAAGTTCACTCCAATCGGATGATATCTTCAGGGTCCACTCTGGATTTGAAGTTTGTGTTGTTCAATATAAACTCATCCATGAAAATGACATTTCGTGCTGAATTTTGGCAACAACTCTCACACCTCTAATCGTGCACGAACAAAGCTCTCTCTGAAATCTGCTCAACAGGCTGCGGTTAAGGCTTCCTTTACGAGCTTCACGTGCCTCTCAAATGTCTGTATTTGACACGGAAACTTGAATATGTTAGAATTATTAAGTGCAGGAATTTCATCATCCGTTAGTAACTCCAGCTCTTCGCGAGACATTTCCAATGTAAAAGGTGTCTCAGTTACAACCACTTTAGAACTGGGCCATGGTATCAGGTCTGTGTACTTTTTAGCATCAAAGTTCAGAATGGTATTGTAAATTCACGAATATGTTATGGTATCTTTGATCAAGGCCTGGATGATCTGACAGACTGCAAGTAATGTGTTTTCGATTATCACTTAGCAGTCCCAACTATACAAACTCTTGATCACAAATTTTAAAAGGACATAAATCTTCCGGTATATCGTGCGATCCGATGAAATTACAGTTGGCAACATTTACACAGGTTAGAGTTAATGTCGCCAAATCACCTCACACGCAAGAAAAATCAAGAAAATGAATGTGTTGGCAACATTTACATACGTTTGAACTAATGTCGCAAACTTGAGTCATGCAGGAAAGCCAACAGGGATTTATGTTCCTCTAAGTCTTCGGTCAAATACCAAGATGATTCAATTGTTTTACCATATGGTTAACACCATCCGCACAAGAAGGTTTGCACTTTATTGCAAACCATACTGGGGCATACACTTTCATGATGTAGCCAGCCAGTATTTACAGGTTTAAGATGGGATTTCAGTTGCCACATACAGACGAAGATGCTGATTAGCAGTTGTTAACCACATTGCGTGAATGATTTTTCCGAGATATCGAGGAGCTAGACTACTACACCATTCACCAGATAGTACAGCCTGACATATCTGCAGTAAGTATTTTTGGTCAGTAGTTAGGTCGTTACAATTCACATTAATAGTAACTGGCCAGTTGATCTCAACTGCACTGTACTGGGTGATTGGTAGCAACTCGCAAAGTTTTAAGCTATTGCCTATTACTCCATCGAAATCACGAGGTGCAGAGGTTGGTCCATCTAAATCTCTAACAGGTAGCGGAGAGGCAGTTTGTTTGTGTGTAGGTAACAAGTAAGCCATTGTAAAGGTTTTTTTTTCAACTGTATCTCTAAAAGTCTGAGAACACACCATCTTTAATTCCTTTATTTTATCGACCCAATACACAGAGAAACAGTTTTTTTGATCATCCAGAGAATGCATAGTTGGGAATGCTAAGTGATAATCGAAAACACATAAGAGAACTTGCAGTCCGTCGGATCATCCAGGCCTCGATCAAAGACACAACAACATATTCGTGAATTTAAAATACCACCTCTGAACTTTGATGCTAAAAAGTACACAGACCTGATACCATGGCACAGTTCTAAAGTGGTTGTGACTGAGCCACTTCTTACAATGGAAATGTCTCACGAAGAGCTGGAGTTACTAAGGGATGATGAAATTCCTGCACTTAATAATTCTAACATATTCAAGTTTCCATGTCAAATACAGACACTTGAGAGGCGCGTGAAGCTTGTAAAGGAAGCCTCAACCTCAGTCTGTTGAGCAGATTCCAGAGACAGCTTTATTCGTGCAAGATTAGAGGCGTGAGAGTTGTTACCAAAATTCAGCACGAAACGTCATTTTCATGTATGAGTTTATATTGAACAACACAAACTTCAAATCCAGAGTGGACCCTGAAGATATCATCCGATTGGAGTGAACTTTTGTACTGTTACTAATCTATATATAAGGGAACTTTTTACTGCTATTAGGTTTTAATAAGATAGGTTTTACTTTTTTCATTGTACTTTATATTCATTAAAAAGGTTAAATTTTGCATTTTTTCAACTTTATTGGCGTTGTGGACCCTCAAGATATAGTTCGATAGTAACCAAACTTTGCAGTGTTAGTGAGTTAAATAGGATATAACTTTTGTCGGCTCTTAGAATGTGATAATACAAGTTAAAGTTGTAAGGGAGTTGAAGTAGTTAAACTTAGTGTCGATTTTGCATGGAAACCAATGGCTGAAATTTCGATGCCAAAGTGGACCCTCAAAACATTATCCGATTGGAATCAAATTTTAGCCTGTTACTAAGTTATATAAAAGGCAACTTTTTATTGCAATGAAATTTTATTATTACAACTTTCGTTTTTTTTCTATGCATCCTACTGTACAGAAGACAAACGAATGAGAAAATGATTGCTCCCACGCAGGACATCGGAAGTACTAAACCCAATCAGTCGACCAAATGCTTGGAACACAACAAACGATTAAGAACTAAGTCCCGACCTGCTCCACCACTCCACCGAATAATGTTGGGGACCAATCATCGACCAAACCCAGGTATTACGCATCCTAAGAATATTCGAGGAGACACCCATGAGCATCTCATCTTCACCTGCCCCATAGCCAATGATTGGCATTAAAGTAAATACCAAAACTTCGGGAGGGAATTAACCTAGAACAGGCGAACCACTCATTGGCCGTAAAACTACCAACAACATGCAAGAAACCACAGTAAACCGGAAAGCACCGAACACACTCTCAGTCCACGAGCATCTATGCCAAGAGGGACGTGCGGCACCTTCCAGCTCACAAGAATTCTGATATTAGACAGCACACTTCTGCTCAAGCAATTTTCTCGTTCACAAAGAGGCAAGCTGACTTCTAGCAGGACTAAAATGTCTACTAGGTCACACAACCTGTAGACGTCCTCTAACGTATTCGACATTCCAGGACCTTATTGAGAATGGCACTTTGAAAGGAACTACACAACACCACTCACTCCATCATCACCGAGTACATAATAACCACTAACGACCCCAATAACAACATGACACACTAGACGATGACACACCACAGCCCCACCAAAAACACTCCTTACTGATAAGGTAAGTCTGCAACATCCTGGGAAACAGATTGATTTCTAAAATCTGGAGGAATTAGTTGATCTACCACTACAGGAGGCAAAGAAGACACAGGCTGACCCACCACGTCAGAGGAACCTTCCAACACCACCGGTTCTTCAGAACCAACAGACAGAACACGTAGAGTGGCACTAGGCAAGAAACTAGCACCAGAAGATAGATCCACTACAGACGATAAAGGTATAAACATATTCTGGGTAACAATACCCACATGCTCCGGGCACTATGGACCCAGACGCAACTTTAACCAACCTCAGAGTACCTTCCATTTAACTTAACCGGGAGAAAGCCAGGAGAAACAGAACAAACAGGAGAAATAGGAGTAGTTGGATAAATACATGGCACCCCTAGAGCCACTTCAGGAGGTGCCACTCCAGAAGGTTCAACAGCACCAGCAGAGTTGGGCACGGAGACAACAACATCAGCAATGCCCAAATCACATGTCTAAGTATGAATCAGAGATGCGTATGACTTCAGGTGTCGAAAGGGGTCTCCTCATCTGCAGAAGCACCGACATTTGCACCTTACTGTGGAATGTACACTGTAGAGGCAACTTGTGTGCAGTGGAGACTGAAGACTTCTTGTGCCAGTAGACGCCAGTCTTGTGAGGCTTCAATGGGCCTACAGTGTACTGCAGTGGCTCGGTTGTCAGACTTAATTTAGTTTCGTTTGTATGGTTTGTTTGGCAGTAGTGGCTTATTTTAGTTTGGTTTGTGTGGTCTGACGGGCACTAGTGCTGCAGTGTTGTATTGCGAAACTGTAATCTCAGTCACAGGGTGTATGACTTCGTTAGAAACCAACTATCAAATAATTAAATTAAAGACGACCAAGACAATTGCTAGTTTAGCATCGGTAAACAGTACAACGATGTACGCTGGGCAACAGTTTAAACACAAGTCAAACATGATTTCACATTAATTTGCATCATTTTTGCTATCCGCAACAAGACATATAATGTCCAAATTCATTGGCGGGCAGAAAGGATATCAAGAAAATGGCACGCCAACACATTGGTTATTTGCATCCATATTTTGACAAATGTGGCCTTATTTTGGCCCACAACACATCACTAAGCTGAAAAGCTGCAGAAAATGCCAGGCAGAAAAACGAGGCAAGGGGGAATTAACAACATGCAACACAAACCAAGCAGATGCTGCTAGAGAATCACACAAAAATAAACGCAGACGATGCCACTAAATAGTCACAGGAAAAAATCTATAAGATGCAACTAAACAGCTGCACAGAATAAACTTTTGGCAAAATAAAGTTGTGATTGACTTTTTTAAAACTGAACCTAACCTACAGTAGTGCATGCTTCAATTGGTTCAATACACGGAAAGTACAGAAAAGTAGGTTTCGAAACGTACTCAAACATTTGCGCTTTTGAAGCATGAAGAAGCTTAGATTAGAGCTAGAGCTAGCAAACACCCGGTTATAGAAATAGTTTTTTCATCATAAAATATATAGATTTTACTAAACTAACTGCCGAAATTATAAGCAATGTAATAAACGAAAGGTTTGAAACTGCTGCAATCAGCTCGTGTTCTGATATGTGGTGCATCAATTTTGTCGTGCTCTGGTCATCGAATAAAATATGTGGAGTATGGATCTGTGTAATAGAGGGAATGAAGTGTCCAATATGGCTAGTTTCTTAGATCATGACATACTGACCTTGAGATTATGGTAGATTCTACTCTTAAATTCCATTCCAATTCTGACCTCATTGTTTCCAAACCCCTACAAAAAGGCTGGATCTGCACCGTATCTGAACCTTCAAATGTGGCTATATCTTGACCTCCAGACGTCATACGTATCTGAACTCCAGGCATGATCCTATCTGGACTCCATGGATCCAGAAATATTCCATATCCAAGATTGTCCTGACACGCTTATCCATTCAAATGGGATCAGATCTGCTCGTATGTGATTAAATCTAATCTGATACGACCAGATCTGTTAAATCTGGCCAGATAATATCAGACCAAAACAGTATGGTTACAACTAACCAGATCTGATCGTATCCAAGATTGGCCCACATCTAATCAGATACGGCCCACTTAAATTAATTATGAATCAATCTGTAACCTACTTTATAGTGCACAACAGGGTATGTACTTGTAAGTGTTAGCTCAGTGCCCACGATAGACTTGTGTTGGCTTACCGAAACATACATATGATAAAGTGACTGCCAAATGCACAATATAGTTTGCACGGGACACTGATCGAGTTTATAATGCCTACGAACTCTCATCAGACGAGATAACAAAGGCATATTTCATAAAGATGATTATTTATCAAAATAATTGCTATTTGATCATAATGCGTGCAATAAATACTATATAAGGGGTCAAGCTGGTTTGCGCCTTGGAATGAAAATGATAGTATTCCATATACCAACAAACCAATACCCGCCATGCAAATGTGCTAGGAGTAAGTTGTGCCTTAGATTACTAAATAAAAATAATAATGGCAAGACTAACACTAGTAGTTCTTTAATATATTATCAGATTGATTTTAATAATTGACAAGACTGTTGTTTATAGTGGTTTTGCTTGTTAATGGTTCTAATCTTGGAATGGAGATGTTGCAATACTTTGTGTGAACCTTTACGGTGTTTTTGTTATACCTACCTTATTACTGAAAGTGCTACTAGTGTTGTACGTTACATGCACTGGTCAAGATCTTTTTCTTGCAACACCTGATGCTTTTGCAGGAACTAACTATTTATTTCATTCTCTTGCAGGTGCTTCTTTCAGAAATTCTACTGCATGTGGTGATTGGAGCCTCTTTAGAGATGAAAAATGCGTTAAAGCAGCGACTAAGGCTGGTCACCAGACGCAGCAAGATGCAGAAATAATTTGCGAGTCATTTGCAGAAGAACTTCATCTGGATTCACATCCCAGACTAATTACTATAAAGACTAAAGAGGAACAAGCTTTTTTGGAAAAATACTTATTCGTTGAGAACAATATGAAAGACCACGTTTGGTTAGGGTTGAAAGAAATTGGAAATACAGGTGACTTCGAATGGAATGATGGGGCTAAACCTTATTTCACCAACTGGGCCAATCAAACTGTATCAGATGACCAACACCACTGCGTGCAAATGGAGTCCGGAGCTGGACTGGCAGCAAGGGGATTGTGGATTAAAGTTGCTTGCGAAACAGCCACTGCAGTTGTATGCGAAAGAATACAGACCTTGACCCTTGAATCGTTACAAAGTGCATTTTTTAATTACAAGATAGAACAAAAGCAGAAAGACAATGAAGCAAATGAAAAAATTGCTCGTCTTCAGAAAAGGAATGATGAAATTGAAAGAGAAATAATAAATTTGAAAGCAAATTTAGGTGAGTTCAGAAACTGTATCATAAAAGGTTTTTACTCTGGATTATCCATAACAATGAATAAATCGCTTGAATTGAAACAAAGAAAGAAATTGACGTGAAACACAGCCCATTTTTACCATACTTCTGTCGAAGTAGAATCAAGCCTACATTTTTTAGCCTTCTTACGGACGTTTAAACATTGTTTTTAGTTTTTCTGTAGCCCTATTTCATCTTCAGTGGTGCTACTTATAAAAGCTTAGATTTAGTAGCTTCTGTGTCTCAGTGACTTCCTATTCAATTTTTCAAAGCGAATAATTTAAGCTGTTCCTTCGTAATCATGAATTGCAGTACTTGAAAGTACAGAGTAAGCTAGAAAGGTGCAAAAATGTGCAAGGCACAATGCAACGTTTTGGCACAACTAGTCAGTGTGCCGAAACTGCCTACTCAGTGTAGACAGAATAAAAAGATTATTCCGAACTTTCTGCTATCATGCCATGCCGTCTCAGATAACGAAATTAATTTTTTTTTTAACTTTCATTCATTCAGTAAGAGTGTCGCAACCACTGGTCGAGCTCCTTCATTTGTACCCTCAACTAGAAATTGGGATGGGCAAATCCTGATTCCAGAATCTATCGGTAGGAATGGATTTTTTTCGCAGGCAATGAGGTTTATAAAGTTCAAATCGCTACTCAACACTCTGCAGAAACCCTAGTTTTTTTAGGTTAAGCCTGGCCTCGTGATAAGCATTGCGTAAATGGTTTGTTTAACGTTTTTGGGTTCCCTTGAAGTTATTATTTAAAGTAGGGCTGAAATGTTTTATACCACAGCTGTGACATCACGCTAACTCGACGCTGTGCTAAATATTCTGTAGGTTAAATACCGTTAACCGTGTGCGGAAGTGTGCGTCATCGCAAAAAGTGTGGGTTATCAAGTTACTCTACACTTTTGCCGATAACCCACGTTTTTGACACTTCCGAATCACGTGACCGGGAACGCACACACCAACAACCAAATACAGCGTCCAAAACCGTAACGCAATAAAAACGTACAAAAGAAATTACCTAACTTGAAACACTTAACTGATCTCTGTTAATTCTCACATGTCTGGCCCATAGCTAAATTTATTCACTTCGTCTAATCCCCCTTCCCTCCACAAACTAAATGGAATGACCTTCAATCATACCGATTCACCTGTTGGTCTACTGCCGTAATTTTGAAACAATTCTCAAACTACAAACGCACAAAATGAATTACTTATCTTTCCTGAATGTCATTTTATCCCTGCTGCAATCACATATCGACGTTTATTCACCCGGGCGGATTCGAAAACACGAGAAGCAACCTTCCGACGTGAACCCTTCCCAACTACGCGTGTGTCTAGCCACCCCCCCCCACTGCCTCCACAAACTATCCAAAGGACTCGTCCGTCTATCACCCATTCCCCCCTCCACAAACTAAAGTGGGATGACCTTCATTCCGTATTTCTTGAACCAATTTTCAAAAACACAAACACAAACACGTTTTAATTAAATACGAGTTAGCTTGATGTCTCAACCGTGATATAAATAAGTTATTTATCACACGGTTATTTACACACGGTTATCGATTTTTAACCCACGGCTGTGATGATCTCCCCGGCTCGAACTATACAAATCTGTCTCGGGGCTTTGCCCGTCGATATAATATCTGCATTGTCTTGCCGGGCAGATTATCTTAGCTGTGGGTTAAAAACCGATAACCGTGAGATTTTCACCAATAACTATTACTAATTATCCACAAAATGATCTGTTTTCTATCTGATCTCGTATCCACCTCTGATTTGCAATGTTATAAAACTATTTTTTTTAGATTTGAAATTGTTACGCTACGCTGTTGAGTTTTAAGTGTTTTTTTTTCATACTTTTTAATTTCTTTAGGGTTGTTGCAGACCTTAGTTATATTTATTAAATGTTTACCGCATACGAGCCAAGGCTTCATGGTGGATTTGGTGAAATATCGAAGTGCACTAAAAAAATTAGGTTTATAATGTTATTTTTCTTAACAATAGAAGGTAATAAAAGTTTGGTTTGTCAGTATTGCATTTAAAACAGAAAGAGGTAGCTTACCCAACTCCCAAGCAAACTTTCTAAAATTTTAAAGTTAGACAAAAATTATGCTCAGGTTTACGTTAGATATGGGATAGGAATGCCGTTCCTTGATTTACGCCTTTATACTGAACTATTTCCTAGTAGATGGCATAAGTAAGCAATACCTGAACCCTTTAGTTCAGTAAAATTAGGTAAAAAAAAGAGCCAATATAGGAATTAATTAGCAACAAGCTACAAATTTGTGGGATGGTGTCGCAAATCTTGTTTACTTTCATGTTTGCTGGGGCCAATGCCCAATCTTAGTCTGGGGTGTCCATTCTTACATAGGTGGACATTATCTATGTCTTGTGATTATATTTCCGGTTCCTGCCTCTAGATCATAATAGAACAGTCCATTACCCATAATGCCCTGGCTATTTCGCGGTTGTCAGGGGCAACCAAATCGTATTTAAGCAAGGGGAACAGCATGGAAAAATCAGAAAGCCTTCGGGCCAGCCAACGGGCTGGTCCTCCTTCAACCCCTGCTAGGTTTCCTAGTTAGGGGGATTTTGGCTTTAGGCCTTTAGTAGGCCCAATTTTGGTTAGGCTCCTTTCCCCCGACCTAAACTAACCCTATTGACCCTAACTTAACCCTAAAGTTCCCCAGCTTCCCTTAGTTGTTGGTTCAGTCTAATTTAGTTAGCTCTCTCACAGTTAGTTATTTTTTGGACAGTGGTGCCGAAACCCGGGACCCCGAAATCCCCGAAATCCGACCATTGCATTGTCTGCCATATTGGAAAAATGGCAATCGTTTTGTCCCAAAACACACGTTTTCTTCTTTTTTTTTCCCCAAACCTTTGCCCCTACAAGAAAATCACCTCTATACATACGCAAACTAAACTTGAAGCCTCTTTTGTCTGTACAAACATTTTGATAAGTGCAAAATTGACTTAGCACTGCAATTTTAGCCATCGATTAGCACTACAAATGGCAAAAATGGAGAGTTTTTAAGTTTCCTATCAAAATGTTGCTTTAAAATTAAACATCTCTGAGGAAGATGTATTTTATTTGTGTCTTGTTTGTTTGAAAAGGAATTTAAATGATCTGGATAGTGTCTACGTATTACCCCATGGACGACTTACTAGAAATTGCTTCCAACAGTTATTTTTATTTAGCTAATGAAGGTTTTTTTTTAGAGGGCGTAGTGCTTTTTAAATACCTTTTTCTCACTAAATTATTCACAGTAAACTGAAGCGAACTGATAAAGTCCTTCCTTTATTGCAACCGACGCACACAGCAGTAAAAATGTGTGATGAAATCATTCCAGTGAATAGAACGCAACTATTTAATCTAGTTGCATGTGTCATAAAGTCTTCAAAGAACTGGCATCTTTAAGCTATACGAACTAGCTCTAATGCCTCTTTCACATGTTCAACGAAGTTTATATGAGAAAATCCGACAAGTCCTTTCTTTATGGCGTATTATTTGCTCATAAACTAGAACCGGGGCCAAAAGAAGTTGATGGCGGTTTCCTGTATCCCCGAGTCATTTGTCCACAACATGGAACATACATGGACTTGAACCAGCTATACATATGTATGCAATGGTTTGAGGCACTTTGTTACTAACGCAACTGTGGTCATCGATGGATATGGCTCAGAACACACAGAAAGACAAAGGCGATCATTACGGTCTCAACCAGCCTACAATTCTGTTTCACAGTGATAACTTCATCACAAGGTTAGTTTCTAGCCAATTTGTATAAGGGCTCGTTTACGCAAGGAGACGTTCTCGCTCGCCAAAAGCTATTTGCTAGGCAACCGTTATTTATTTACGATTAATTTCCAATGTTTGTACCCTGTAACAATCAGTAAGAGCTTTCAAAGATGGTTGAGAAACAATCAATATCTGCACGATCGTTGCTGGGTTTATTACACTTAGTGTCAGAACGGACAAACAGTCAATTCAGCAACATAACAGCAGCGTCCTCCATTTCAAAAACACATTTACTTCCTTATGAAAACCAAACAACAGGGGTTCAAAGGGATGGGGAGCGGCGATGGCGGTGGGGATATTCACACCACACAGTGGGGGAATTCGGGAGGGGGGGGGCAGTGGAGAGGGGAAAGGGCTACCAGGGAGTAAGCGCATGAGGGAAATCTGACCAAGCACCGGGAGAACGTGGGGAGATGGGGCCGGGGGGGAGGCGGGGAGGAAACAAATCGGAGGCCTCGAAGTTATTTTCATTTCGTGCTACCCAGTAAAGTATTTCACTTAGGTACGCGGGAACTGGCTAGACCGGCGTATATTACGCCGGGGGTACAGCTAGTGAGTATTATATTAGTATATTTTTTTATTCAAATAAATTGTGCTGCTTGAGCTGCAAAGTATAAGCGACGCCAGAGCCGAGTACCAGGAACTACACCTCACTTATAATTTGTGTTAACCACAAGCCGCTCTCAAGCTGCACATACGTTCCCTGTCCGCGCGCAAGGCAACGAAGCCAACTTGATGAAAACATGAATACTATTATGCAAGGTGTTTTGACGTTTATCTTTTCCCATTTTTATCTGATGAAGGTTTTGATTCTATTATCGTGTTGATACCAAAACATAATCTGTGTTGACTGTCACCTGTGCTACTTACTGGCTTAGTGTTTTATTCATACCGCTTCTGCACATTTTGCAAATTGAAATCTTTTCATTGTCCCATTCACCACACTTGGTCTCTTGATCTCCCCTCTCCCACACTTTACCTGGGTGTTCTTGTTTCACGTAGTTAAAAAAAATGTTACTTTACGTCCTGCTCTGTACGCTTTAGCGTTTTTGTGCTTTCATTCAATTAGGGGGGGGGGGGGATGAGGCTTAATGGCGCGTCGACAGCTTGGTCATTAGCGCCAACCTCAGTCACAGTGCAGTGGTCCGGGTTGCCACTGCACCACACATTACAGAGATATTATTCAAACCCCTAATCTAAATCTTGTCATACGTCTGTACCTCCTGCAAAAATTGAAAAACACCGCACAGGAGGACAGACTTATCGCCCAATTGACGCACAATGTCATGCGGAAGATGGAAACGACGACGAAAACCATCAAGATGGCAACAATCAACAAGGAAGTGCCGGACCGTAAGTGGCCGCCGACACCAATAACATTCAGAAGGGTCAACCCCCCGCAAAAGAAAAAAAGTGAGTAAGTCGAGTGTGACCAATGCGCAAACGGGCCAACACCACCTCCTCACGGCGACTGCGGCGACAC
>JAHWFP010189778.1:0-17275 GCA_023313725.1 Lithobius niger | reverse complement strand
CTGGGGGACTTCCCCCCCCCACCACCTTAGACCATTTTTTACCCTCTCGAGAGTGGGTGATAAATTTTTCAGGTCCAGGCAAGGGGGGGTCAAAATACACTAACCAACTGGAAGGAAAAGTCATTTTTGGACCTGAAAAAGGGCTTTTCAGCAGTCAAAATTTCTAATAACGTCTCAGCTTCTGGGGGGCAAGTCCCCCAGACCCACCATGATGTTAAGTGTTTACGAGGTCTTGAAGCTCTTAGTACAATCTCAAAACCTGGTTTCTTGGCTTTGTCTTTAAGGTGCTGACTATGTTATGGCTATGGTCATACAGGCAAACAGTGTGTTCATCATACCTATTGTAAGAATCTTGACAAGAGATGAGTGTAAAGAACATTTTTAACCCAACATATGTCATTTCGTTCAAAACGAGACACGTTTCCTTACAACTGATGGAAACTGTCAGTGTGGAGAGCTACTTACATAATTAGGCTACTGCACTAATCATGGCTACAGAAATCATTTGGAGTCAGTCACAATAGGTATGGAAAAAGTGCATTTTTCTGGGGGGGGGGTCACATAATGTTTGGACCTTGAGTGGGAGGGTCAAAATTTTTTTCAGGGTCATAGGGTTAGGGTATTACTCTCTTCTCCATAATTGTCGAGATTTATATCCCTCAGACGGTCTTCCGGTATCCATTCGGTAAACATTGCCACTTTCGGTAGTTTTCATTTAACGTCTAAAGTATTATTTAGTGCGATTAACTTGGCGAATGTTTTCGTGTGTTGATATCACTCCTTTTAAGGGCCGAACCATTCGGAACTTGGCGGCCCCTTTTACCAGTATTGGTTTTGATATGATATCTGATATCAGTCCTTTTTTTTTAAATTGTGTATTAAACTCAACTCCACTACCGTGCAGATGTGTAATAAAGTGGCACGTAAACTAGAAATTAGTTTTAAACAATTGTTACTACCTTTTGCCTATAGACCGAACCATTCTCAACTTGCGCATCTCTTTATAGGTTTTTGGTTTGGTTTTAATTTGTTTTATTTCGTTAGTTTTGGTGTGTTGATATGACCCTTTGAAGCGCTGAACCATTCTCAACTTGGTAGCCTCCTTACCAGTTTTTGGCTTTTTTTTATTTTGCTTTGTTTTTAGAGTTGGTTTATTTTTCGTGAATTGGACGTGAATACAATTTCTTTGGCAACGTTGTTTAGATTTATCGTGCTATACTAGTGTGTGTCTAGGCACCCATGTCACTGTACACGTTGTCATTGTCCAAACTTTGGCTGTCCAATGAGAGACTATACCGACAATACTAACAATGGTTATTACAATATTTTCTTACTTACGCGCCATCCCACTCCATCCTCGTTACACCCCAGGCTCCAAACCATAAAAGGTACGCAGTTCGTATCGTACTGCAGCCATTCGTCCAATTTCATAACTGGAAGCCTTCCTGTTATCTCGGTATCGATGAATAACCACCCTATGGAAATTAACATGGGGATGAGCGGACTAGAATTAGCTATCTAGCTTTTTAACGTTTTTGAGGGTCAGATTTTACATTGAAATCAGCTTAGCTGGCATTCCTACACGAGTTAATTTTTGTCAGGTGGGTGATTGCTCTTGATTTCAACACAATTTAAGCTTTTGTACTGCATTGTTATTTTCCCCAAGTACCTGAAATGTGCCCAACTATGCTTCAAGATATAAGACACTGACGCTATGACGTCGCGCTACAATGGTTTACATTCTCGACAATTGAATTGATGTAATGTTTGTTGCCGAACTTGGCGCGACACACTAGCGTGTGTCTAGACCCCCAAATGAAAAAAAATTGGGGTGCTGGAAACATCTGGCTTATGTCCTGTTTTGATATATAAAGTGATGGACAAATGAATTGGTTACATTTTTAAGTTTGAAGTTAAATTTGTGGAGCTGGAGGCACTGAATAAGTTATTGTTCATTTTGTCCTATGTAAGTGACTATGTAAGTAGTATTTTTTTTTATTATGGTTGGGAACTTTGAATGTATTTTGCATCGGTTTTTGCAGTGCTTATTTCAAGTTGAGATGGTTTTTGCTTACAAATCTAATAGCATGTTTAAGCAAAAACCTACTTAATGTTTCAGTTACGCCTTGAATGTATGGGACGCTTAGGTATTGTACAATGGAGGTTGAGCGGGGGTTTAGTTCTGTTGAGCCAGGCCATGCTAGCGTAGTGAGCAACACGGGGGAATGAAAAACCAGAATTGTTGTATTTGTTCAAAATATTTAGAAATTTCTGGAGGAGGTCCTGTGGTTGAGTGGTGTGAGCCTTGATACGTTCTAATTCATTCTTTAAACTGTTGCAGTGGTATCTTGGATCGGTATAGGATCTGTGGGAGCCAGTGCCACAAATTTAACTTCAAGCTGAAAGATGCAATCAATTAACTTGTGCAGCAATTTATCAAAACAGGACATAAACCAGATATGTTCGGTGGCAATATTTTATTCCAAATACCGTACCCGTCTTAATCTTGAAACTTTGTGTATTGCAGTTCATCCACCCCCCAGGTGCACAACCGCATTCAACCCAACACCATTAGATGCAAAGACCACATCGAATTATTAGAAAAAAATTCAAGTTGATAAATTCTGGCATTAGGGAAGCCTCAGTAAACCCATATAAAAACGGGATTCTGCTCATTCCTGACACTTTGTTTGCTGCTAGCCCCTAACACACATCGAAGTCCCCTCTAGTTTTTATTTTTTGAATTATTATTTTTTTACAGTTCTGTTCTTTTTTAACACGTCTTAGCAAGTTCTGACTTGTTATGATGAATATTTTACTTGCAACTTGACTCATGATTTTCTTGTGTTATTTGTTATTGTTTTTACTTGTTACTCTGGATAATAGCTCTGAGATGAGACGAAACGTCGACTTTTATGTGTATATGTGCACTTTACCATTTATACTTTATAACAAAAAATAAGCAAAAAACAGGAGAAATGGTGATTCGGTAGTAATTGGTATTTTAATAAGTGTACAAAAGCAGTAACATGTCTGCAACTGCAGTTAATGATATTGTCTTACGCGTAAATCCGGTAGTATGGGCGGTGCTGAAATTATTAGTGTAGTTATAGGTATAAAATAAGGGCAATACTATGGTTGCTGACATAGTCATGAGTATTAAAAAACCATAGGACGGACAATATAGTGGTTATTGGTATTGTCATAAGTTTAATAAAACAATGGCACTTCCCATTTTGCAGTTCATACCCTGCTGATGAACTGTTGAGAAACAGCAAGCCATGGTTCCATGCACTGCACTCTCTCTGCAACAGAGGATGTCGTCACGACAAGATATAATAAAATGTGTCCTGCGTTAGGCAAAGACAGAGGGGCAGGTTAGCTTTGTAATGGCTGTGCAATTACGCGATAGATTCTTGCTAAACTACGTAGCAAAAAGTTATTAGACCTATGGCAGCCTTATGTGTTACGGTGTTCTGGGACAACTCAAGCAATCGTAAGGAACACGACTAAAAATCCAGACTGGACCAATGCCTCTGTGTTATTTCTTAAGGGTAACAGGCAGGTTTCCGCCCCCATTTGGGAGGATAAACGCGAACGTGAAGAGCCTTACATCATCACGTTGGAATGAACAGGATGCGATGACATTTTCAATGGCTAGAGAGGAGGACAACGAAGACTGTAAAAGGGATCAGTTTTCTCACATAATCATGTGACCTAAATTCCCTAAACGAGAGGAGTAGCAACCAGTACATTTGTGCTACTATCCAACTAATTAGATATTTTGGCTCCATAGTCTCAACGTATTGCTGTTGACTTTGGAAGCGAATGTTGGAAAACTGCTCATCAACCACCATGCATTGCCATCACCACGTAGGACAGGACAGGGAGAGCGAGGGACCCAAGGGCAATCGTCAACGCAGAGCAAAAAACTTTTAGAAAATTTTACCTCGAATGTAAGAAGGACCATTCCTCACGGTGGCATTCGGTCTAGAAACGTGGGGCAAAACCTGTCTCCTATTGTTTATTAACCACGTTTCAAATGTTTATGGGTCCCGCGCAGGTAGTTTTCTGTGCTTATTTAAGCCCTCTCCAGACGTAAGAAAATGTCGTGCGAAGCGATGCGTAACTACGTGCCTACAAGTTTAAAATTGCTGTAATTGTATGGTCGGTGTTGCGTTTAAGAACTAATATTGAAGTCTTTTTTACACTATACTGTGTCGCCGTGCAGCCGCAAGCAGCAAGTCTGGTTAGGACTTTACGGTCACATCTTAGGTCAAAAGTTTAAAAGCAAATCTGTAAATTCCAAAAGCGGGAGCCAACGTCTTGTTTGTATTGGTTGTGGAGAAAAAGTGAAAACGATCGTTACGGCATAAAAGAAAGTGAATGCTTAAGAGGTATATAATTACTAGCAATTGTAATTGTATGTTCTAACCAATTATTAATGGAGAATTAGAAATTATATTACGACTTTTCTGTATGGCGACGAAAATGTGCAGTACCTGAGCTTTAAGCATTCTCCTTCTGCTTTGCTGTTTGATCTGGAGATTAGAGTTGTAAAGCCTGCCAGCCTTGTGACCCGACTGCGCAAATAATCTTCGCATCCTCCATCTACAGTACATAAAGCACCGTCGGCAGCTGATGTGTCATCTTTTATTCTCTACATCTCGACCGCTTCGAACGTGCTATTTTTCTCCTCAACGCAACACGGTTTCCGTGGTGTGTGATTTTGCTGATCCTGAACCCCTCAAATGCCACGTGCTAAAGCTGCGCCCATGGAGCCATTGACCAGGGTGTTCAGTCCGGCCTTTACATCCGCCCGACAGAGGCCCTACTCCAATGTTACCTGGGATTTCCACCTTATCTGTGGCCTGTCCACAGTTGCCTGTCGTACGGGCCCTCTTGGGCTCTTCAGTGTGCCCACCAGCGACTGACAAGCCCATGCTCAGCACGACCACCACATCCCTGAGCCAAAGCAGCCATACTAGGCCAATGACTGATTTACGAACACTTCTAGACTATCTGTTTAAGGCTGAGGAAGCATATACCTGTCTAGTGTTTAAAGCTTCAAGTTAAAGACAGGCCTGCTGCTGACAAACGTAAGCCACCTATTCCCATGAGCAACCGACTGGTCTCTCTTCACACTCATTACAGCGTTCAGTCACCGCACAGTCCGTTGGCATTGACCGTCTCACCGAATCACTTTCCCACTTCCAAAGGGTATATGAACTCTTGGAATATGTCGTGAAAAAATTGTTTTGGCCAACCCCTGTCTGCTTCTCCTCCCCCTCTCCGTTAGTTACGCAACTAATCCTCTTTACATCTGTTGTTGCAATTTGAAATAGGCTAATCCATGTATTTTTTTCATTTCTACCATGTAGAGCAATGAAGCACTCCTCGCTTAATTCATAATTTTTCCAATATGCCTAATTTGGTTTCAAATTCCAAGTAGTTCAGTTACTTCAAAAGCATAAATTTATATTATGTCTTTTAGTAACACAACTCTAACATATATTTCCTAACTCTATGGCTCTGACGTTAACACGTAACAGGGATGACAGAGTCCGAATATCTGACTGGCAGCAGCACAAGTAGTGTTTAATTTGTCTATTGGCGCCTGCCAGGTTACGCCATGATGCACACGTCTAGTCTGAACGAAATCTTCCACAAATCGACTGTGTCGATGGCCTTGCTCCTGGCGGCAGTGATTTTGCACGGACCGGCGCAGAAGCAAATGTTCACATTCTGGTGTACCAATATAATTTCTCTAAGGCTATAGTACACACTTCTTTAGCTACCTTAGAAGAGGGAGGTTGTATTCCCCTTATTTGCCATATTAATTGTTATAAATTTAACTATTAATAATCATCTCCTTTTATATTTGTTCAAGCCTTTTAATTTATCATGGAACTCCTAATGCATAAGCCTTGTGTGGAGAGAATTGCAATATTATATACCAGAGGTATTAAACTGGTAAATTGTGGTAAATTTTGGCCAGTTGATTTTGTTGAACCAATATGGCGTCACAGAGCATGAAATACCTTTGTGGAAGTAGCAGTCCTGCTGGACTTCTGTTGGGTAAATGACTTGTCTTCAAAATACTGTTTTCACTGCTTGGCCTTAAAGGGACATAAATCCTTCCAATATGTCATGCGACCTGCATTTGCAACATTTGCACAGGTTAGAGTTAATGTTGCAAAATCATCTCGCACGAAAGAAAAAATAACAAGAAAACGAATTGTTGGCAACATTTACATACGTTTGAACTATTGTCGCAAAACCGAGTCATACACGAAAGCCAACATGGATGCGTGTACCTTTAAATTCCAACAAAGAAATCAGCCCAGTAATGCTACAGAATCAGCTTTACAATTCTTTCAAGCACAAACGACCGACGTTCCTCAGCGACCACCACCAACCCAATACACACAGGATTGGGTAGTTGCTACCGCTAAGAAGCCGAAGCTATCACCATGTGACATTCCGGACCGTCTCGTCAACAAGGGTTGTTGTTGGCCTTTCAGCCCATCCATTCGCCAAGACCACCTCGACCAGTTCTCATTGATGACTCAGACTCCTCGGTTTCAGTGGCTAGCACCCCTGATCAACATTCGGTCACATCTGATGATAGTCCTTCTCGTCACACCCATTTTGCCTTGTCCTTCACCGACGAACCCGACCTATTCGAGATCCCTCCTTCAGGCCAACAAAAGACAGTCGACAATATCATTCCTGAATTTTTCCTATATAAGCCTTCACCGTTGGTGCCCAAGTGAAGCAAAAATTGCAGTATCTCTACAGGCTTTGCCACTGTTCTACAAGACCGCCTTCCTCGTCAACAAGCGGTGTTTTGCCGTTAATTTAACAATAATTAGGGAAGAAATAACAAATTTTCGAAATTATTTCTAACACTCACCATTGTAAATTTTGAATCGTGAATAGTTAAGGAATTCCGACGAAGCATACACCATCCTGGTGGTAAAGTGAACTTAAATCACCACGGCAAATTAAATTTTGGTTGCTTCTTTCTAGCTGATAAACTTTTTAGATGTAACTCAATAAAATAAAAACATTTGATCGTAGCATTTTACCACTAAAGGAAGAAACGCAAACATAAAGGAAGAAACGCAAACATAAAAAAAACGGACTCCATTAACAACACACATTAGTTTCATTTGAAAAAAGAACGCTCGGAGAAATTCACTTCAGCTAGGCAACAAAAGTGGCTTTTACACTAGCGATGTGAATCCCGAATATAAATCGTAGTATTAAGGCGAAGCGGTATATATATAAAACCAAATTATAGAGCAGACGACGTGTTTTTTTCAAAGCACGAAACAATAATATGCCTACATCAGTAGTCTAAAGATTCCCCGTTTCCACGGTAACGTGAAGTCTCAAAACCAAAACCGTGTTGCATGAAGGAATAGGCCGAACCCAAGTTGTCAGCTGCTACTTACGTAACTAAATCGCCAGGGAAAAATTAGGCCTAAATGCTAAAAATTAGGCCTAAAACCTAAAACTAGGCCTAAAAGTTAACATATTTTTAACCTACAATTGGGTATGACTGTTAGAATATCGTGATAGAGATCGCTGTTCCAGTGCGTAATAGAGATGTGTGCCTCAACGTTTTCGTTGGTGGGAGTGTCAAGTTTTATACCAGCGGCAACATTGTAAACCTTTTGAAACTTGATTATTGTTAAAAACTATCGTACTAATGATTGTTTGGCTTGCAGTTAAATGCGTAATTATTTTTTTAACATTCGGACTACACTTTGCACAACGGTAACAATTGATGGCAGTGACAGCTCAAACAGCAGTGGTTATGGGACGTATTACTTTTAGTTGGCTGCGATGGCGGTGGGCTGTGAAAAGAGGCCACAAATAGCTAAACAGATACTAAATGCTGGAGCAAACGAAAACCTATTAATATAAAAAATATGTTACCTATCTTAGGCCTATACTTTAAAAAGTAAGTAAGTAAAAAGTAAGAAGTCCAGCAAAGAGCAGCAGTATGTCACACCAAACGGCAAAGAGCCCAAACTAGCCGAGTGAGTATTGCACCCAGATTTTTAAGGATCACTAACAAATCATTACAATAAAAAATAAATGTGTGTCTGAAATGAAGACCTGTTCACTCCACCTACAATAGGCCCAAAGCCTGTTAAATAGTGTATATTAGCTAAGTGTTACTTCTTCAAAGTTGCACTAACAATGGTCTATTTATTTAAAAAAATTCTTTCTACATTAACACACAATTATGATGAAGGTATAAACTTGAAGGCTCAGCACGTAATGTATTTCGTGGATCTATCATATTACCGTCCCAGCAAATTACAATAGACCATAACTAGTGAGTTAGAAGGCTTGCATCAGGTTTACAGTAGAGGAATATAAGTAAAGACAACAAAGCATCGACTAGAGTATGCTGTAGGGCATGAAGTTTTGGCATTTGTTATACTGTATTGTGCTCATGTACTCAGAATACGTTTGCGGATTGAATGGTAATATAATCACAGATTAAATTAAGACATTTTTTATCATTCTTATTTATTGTAGTATGAAATCATTGTAGTGTTAAACCTATGTAGTGGTTAAAAGACTAGAGGTGCTCGATAACGTAACATTAAAACTAGAAGACTATGTAATCCTACTATTTACTTTCTTTTTCATAATGTAGTAGTCGTAGTAGTGGTTGTATGGACTAAAGGTAATAATATCCATTAATAAGCAGTAGCTATTAGGCCTGTAAAATAGTTGCATCTACTAAACAGTTTTAAGTAGGAAATTCCATCAATTTGTATGCTATTACAGTAAAAAGAGTTGGTTCACGTGTCATATTTGAATGTTGTCTACTTCGCCTTTGATGCCATCACAACCGATACCGGTGCACAGTGGCGACACCACGTTATTTGTGTTCAGGGACGGCACGTGGCATTTGTGCATACTTTGTCCAATAAATAATATTTGTTCATCCTCCTTTGACCTAAACGTTTACATCTTTTATTCCGTATAACAGATTAAAAAGCTCACTAAACATTGTTAACATTGGAATTTTTTTTTAATAAATTAAGACAGTTCTACATCTGGGTTGATGAGACCATGTGGTTCCATTGTAAGGAACGCAGTACCGTGACATCGCACAGTAGAGTCATTACTCTGTCTGAAATCATCAAACTCTGAATAACACCTGCAATATGCGTAAGCCTTAGTAATAATTTCCTCACAAATACTAGAATTGAGTTTAAATACGGCAACAGCACCTTCTTTTAGGTTACCCTAAAGCCAGTTCAGCATATTTTAATGTTGATAGGCTTCAGTGTCAGCCAGGAAAATTGTAGTAGTCTTTTATTCAATACATTAGCGGCATGTGAAACTTCCTTGTCTTAAATAAAATATTTTAACTAAATGCGTATAATTATCGAATCTATTTATTAGACTTATGGCATGCATGAAGCATTTACAGCTACAATTAAACTAACTGAGTTTTAAGTGACTTGCTACATTTTATACTGGTTATTTTTTAATACCGACATAAAAGTATTCTCAGTAGTAATAGCCCTAGAGCTTTTGTGGATAATACGGCTACTGTTTTCGCACGAAGCGTGTAACCTGACATAAAACTAACGAATGCCAATTATTTTGCAATTATATCCCGAGCGAGTAGCGTATTATCCACAAAAGCTAGAGGGCTGTTTTATTCGAGTATCTCCCAATTCAAAATAAATAATGACAAACGGACTAAACATTCTTTGTGTTATTATTAATATTTATAACGTAATGCAAAAGCCACTGTCATTAACTATAGCTGTTGGTGTCTATTTTAAGCTGAGCTCGGCAAGTTGCCCATGCGTACAACGAAAGGTCCCGGGGTATAATCACCCAGATTGCACCCCGGTGTATAATCGGGTGATTATACCACACTAGGTTGATTGCTCCCTGCTCCTATCCCATGATAACAAGTGGGATATACTCATAGTTATCTTTCTTTTCTTCAATTAATACAATCCATTGCTTTTTGGACTTAAATGTCAGACTTTCTAAGTGGGGTATTGAATTCTCATGCGCGGAGACCAGAGGCTCGGCGATACTTACATTCCATTTTTAATTGACGCTTAATTGAAACTCTTAATTGAATGCAACAAACATACTGCAACATGTCGGCAATGTAGCATTTGAATAGCATAAAGGGGTGTCATATTGAGATATCTAAGAAGTAAATTTTAAAAAGTTTACATCTGCCTCTTTTAAATGTGCCATTTCACCTTTTCAACTCCTAGATGCAGCACCATAGATTCTTCGAACAATATAAAGAATAGCGGTAAATAAAAAATGGAACAACATTATGTGCAGCAGCGCAGCTATTTTCATAACTAAAACGAGATCACGTGACCCATATCAGCCTATTGGATGACCAAGAATCTGGAACGTAGATGCTGCGTTTAGAATATGGGAAACACTATCGAAATGGTGAACAGGCACCTTTAACTTCCTCAACAAGCCAATATTGCAGCGATCTATTTGTGCAGATTTGTCTAAAAGTCATTTAACGTGCATATGGGGCCGCTACAGAACTAATCTGATTATATCCAACTAAAATAACTATGCTGAGGCTCCAGCTAGAGCATCCTCGTCTGTTTTAGCTTAAAACATAGTTACGAGACAAGGCTTCTTTTTGATAGCAAGGGCAATCCTAAGAAGCTTTTTGCCTATTTGGATAACAAACACACTTCTAAAAAGCCAAACTGCATCAAGGGTGTTAATGGAACCTTACTCCATACTAATGTAAAGTCGCAAAAGAGGTCAATGGCTTTTTTACATAGTTTTCCAAAATCCTCAGCCTAGCTGCAACACTCCTTTTCCCTGTAGGGTCCATTCCCTGCCAACCTTGTAATTTCTGCGGCCGATGTTTACCCTCAAAACTGCTACTTCTCCAGGAGCTGACCTGTACCACCCACTGTTGATCAAAAACTGCTCTCCTTCTCTTTCTTACCCTTGCCCATTATCTTTACTAAATGTATGTATTTCTGAAGGTTCTGTTCCTAATCAGTGGAAAGACGCCAACTCCTAACCAAATTCACAAAAGCAGCCCCACTTCCAGTCCTTCAAATTACAGGCCCATAAGCCTCCTTCCTATATTTTTTAAAGGTATTTGGAAATTTGTTCACCATTTCCTGACTTATTGGCTTAACCTGAGTCATCTTCTTCACAATTCGCAACACGGTTTTTGGAAAGGGAGTCCTGCCTCTCTAACCTCCTTGTTGCAATGAGCACTGAACTTTTTTGTTAGATAAAAAGATGGCTTGTGATGCCGTGTATTTTGACTTTGCCAAAGCGTTTGATTCAATTCCGCATTATAGACTTCTTTCCGGAATTCCTGTTTTTTTGTACAGCATACTCTTTTCTTATCTGCATAATCGTAATAAGAGACTCCTTATTGGAAATACTTTTTCTGAATGGGCACCAGGTACATCTTGTGTTCCCCAGGGTACTGTTTTAGGACCTCTCCTTTTTCTGTTTTACATCAATGAATTACCTGAGTCTCTTAACAGTCTCTGTCTTCTCTTTGCTGGTCACCTAAAGGTGTATCACTCTATTGCTAATTGTGGTGACCGTGTTTTGCTGCAACGTGACCTTGACTCCATTTTGAGTTGGGCCAACTCAATTGGTTTATCATTTAATGAATCTAAGTGCCAAATCATAGACTTAGGACATAATAACCCCAAACACACATACTTCATGAGGTCTACAATACTATTTTCTGTCAAAGAAATTCGGGACCTTGGGGTTTTTATTATTTATTCTATTCCATAGAACGAGGTACATATGGGTTTGGAAGAGACAAAACTAAACAACAAAATTATCATAACAAAGGTAATACACTCAAGGTTGACCTCGGTCCAAATCGCTGATCGCCTGCAACACCGCGATGCCCTGTACATGGTCATGTGCCCTTTGCCTCAACAGCCGTAAGTCGTGGGGGGTACGGATCTCGCACCATCGTCTT
This sequence comes from Lithobius niger, assembly GCA_023313725.1. Lineage (NCBI taxonomy): Eukaryota > Metazoa > Arthropoda > Chilopoda > Lithobiomorpha > Lithobiidae > Lithobius > Lithobius niger. The sequence continues at coordinate 5,268 of JAHWFP010189778.1, read as the reverse complement.
AGATGCATTAACCTCTCTGCAACAACTGCACCAAGACCTTGTCCCCAATCGTCGGTTCCCCCCCTGCAAGCAACAATCAGGGCATTGTTAGAGTTCAGTACATTACTCCACAGCGTAGCGTGTTGTAAGAGCATGGCAAGTTCTAGAGTGAGGAGGTTCTCGTCTCTGCACGCTTGATGATTGTGACTATATCGAGACAACAGTTGAGCCCGTTTTATGGCCCCATGATAAACCAATGACAGTTCGTTCATTGTCGCCCTAGAATATCTGCAGCAGGTTGCAAGACCGTACAGCGCCATAGCTCTAGACCTCAGCAGATGCACTTTCACCTCCTCAGGAGAGGAGGCAAAGGTGTGCACGATGGCATTGCTCTTCTTGCATACCTCTGACCGGACTTTTTGCACATGTAAATCATCCGACAGATCTCCACTCAGTTCTACACCCAGATAAGTTACCGACGTGACGCAAGTGAGTTTTGTTCCATTCAGATGTAGAGGTTCAGCAATCTCAGAGTCACCCCCAAAAATTACTCCGACCGATTTTAGGACGTTAAATTACAGGCCTTTCATCTCCGCCCTGTAGCACAGCCTTTCCAGAAGGAACTGAAACGCATGCCTACTGGGTGCCAAGAGTACAATATCATCAGCGTACAAAATAATGTTCAGAGCAGTTCCGTTGACCCAACAGCCGGTAGGCATGCCGCTTAGCTCTTTAACAGCTTCATCCAACACAAGGCAGAAAAGAAACAGAGAGAGAGGGGGCTTCCCTGCCTAACACCACACTTTGCCGCGAAGGAGGGAGACAAGTAGTTGCCCCAACGAATAGCCAGTGCTTGCCGATCGTAACAGTCCATTACAATGTTAACCAGGTAAGTTGGAACTCTGCGACTCCTAAGGGCTTGCACCAAGGCTTTTATGCGAGACCTTGTTGAACGCCTTAGCAACGTCAGCGAAACAAGAGTATACTCTCGAGCCAGCTTTGCGATAACGTCGCACAACCTCCTTCACCGCATAAACGGCCAGCATCGTGGAGTGTTTACGCTTGAACCCAAATTGAGCATCACTTGTGGCAACCGTATTTCTCAGTCTAGTCAGCACGACGAGGTCCAGGTGCTTTGCCAGTGGTCTCATTAACGCAATCCCCCGATAGTTCTCACTACACGTAGGGTCAGCAGTATTTTTCTTGAGAATGGGTAGAATAATAGTGTTTGTGGCCGCATCGGGGCAATGGGCATGAGTCAAGCAGGCGAAAGAAGGAGAGCCAAGCGCTGTAGGGCGAGGTGACCTGCGTATCAGAGATGTTCCATGGCGAGCCCATCCGGGCCCGTGGCTTTATCACGTTTCATTTCCCTGAGGAGATGATTTACTTCAACAGGACAAATTTCAGGTGTGGTGCCAAGATCCAAGTCCTGCCTAGTCATGGCTGCCTGCGGACCGGTGAAAAGTTCCTAGAACTTCCTCCTCCACCGAGCACAGATAGCAGCCCCACCACTAGTGTCATCCAGTCTACCAGTGGTAGGCCAATTAGACTGCGTCGAGCGACATACCGCATTCCAGAAAGCCGTGCTATTTCCAGTTTGGAGGGACTGTTGTAGTGACGCTGCTCGCAAGCCTTTTTCATGGCTCCGGCACCACCGTAGCGCACACTTGAACTGCTTACGCATAGTCTTCCTTTCGTTGACGGATGGGCCATCCCTAGGCCTGGCAGCTCTCACCCAGCTAGCATGGGCTCTCCTATGTGTCTCATACTTTTGCTTTACATTTCCCGACCACCCAGGAACCTTAGATCTGTGGCTGTGTATTTCCACACACGGAAGAGTCTCTAAACCCGCTCGCAGAAGTACTGCACTAAACAAGGCCACTTCCTTGTCGATAACTTCAAGGTGGTCAGCGTTCCTGCAGCCGGGTAGACGGCATGCAACACCTTCTGCCAGAGGGAATAGGCCAAGAAAGTAACTAACCCGGTCACTGTAACCCCGAAGCAGGTCTGGGGTTGCATGTCTCCAGCTGATTCGAGGAGGAGGTTGAAGTGTGGTAACCCCATCATTAACATCGATTTGTTGACCCGGCGCGGCTTTACTAGGTAGTACCAGTTCAACACCCATTGACAGATGATCGGACATAATAGTTTTTTCGTCAACCCAAGCCTCAGCCTCATGTGCCAGCCTCATGTGTGAAAATATCCACTTCACCTAAATCCTGCAGCAGCTCCTCCAAAGTAGCATCATCGCTCTTATTCGTGGGTGCGTAGACTGTTGTAATAGCAAAAACATTACCATTTGCAAGACTAAACACTAGTCCCAGGACTCGATTACTTGCGTAAGTATGAACTTTAGGGGCAAGAGTGCTAAGGTTTTCCTCCAAAGAACAACAGTGCCCCCAAAGGGACGCCCCTTACGCAGGCTATCACTGGTGTTTACAGGCGAAACCCCTACTGCATAAAAATCTTCATGAATCGTGTTGAGAAAGTCAGTCAGACAGACACAGCTCTTGTAGTAGCAGAATGTCCGAACTATCACACAGGTCCGTGGCAATCGATCTGGAACTTTTAAGGCCGGCACAGTTTCAAGTTATAATTTTCAGAGGGTTAGTCCCCATAATGCGAAGGTGGGTGTCTTTGTCTCCTCCAGACATATGGCCGTACTTCCATGTTAGTTGGCCACTTGCTTCCATCAAGTAGCCCATCTCCATCCTGAACAGGGAGAGTAATCCGGAAATCATGTGTTTTCCTCATACTGTTTAGCTTGGCTTGTAAAAGCTCCACGTTCATTTCGTAAGGGTTTTTTTCATTTAATATATGTTGCAACAGCTTCCTCGTTTACTGAGGTTCTACAGTTAGCAACATATAGCGTGCATTTCCTGGGACTGGCGGCAAAATCATTGTCATTGGAATTAGCGGATCCCCAAACAGCTTGCTGCCGCCATAGCCTGTTAGCCTTTCTGTTGTTGATAACCTTTTGCCAACCATCAACCCGTGGCCGTTGAGTTACGGTGGTAATCGTGTTCCCCCGAATGGGACTCATGCCAGCTTGGAAAATTGTATTCCTCAGAAGTAGTGGTCTGATCAGACCAGAATAAACTTCGATTGTTGTCCCTCTGTTGCCCCGTAAATAGATCGTTACTATTTCCATTATTGTTATTAAGCAAAGTTGGCCCCCTCCGTCGTCCTGCAGATAGATCAGTTCTATTTTCATTATTGCTGTTATTGAACACATTTGTCACAGTTTCGATAGCGTGTGCCTTTTCCACGCTTTCAGAATTATCCGCAACAAGGCCAAGCTCTGTAACGTTAGCGTACGAGCAAGTCTAGGGATTGTCGTCTGCTGTAGCATAACGATTAGCATGCTTATTGACTTCTCTGTCCTGGACGGAAGTACACTTCCGGTTAGCAGCATCAGCGATGCCGGGCCAGTTCCGGTTGTAAACGTGATTTAATTGACTATTATCATGCACATTGTCGTCCGTTGCAACACAGGAATTGACTGTGACTTGTGAAGCTCCACTTGATGGAAACGAGGGAGGTGTTTTCCTTTTTCTATCAGGGAGAGGCCGAGGTAAACCATCCCGTTTGTGTTGATCTATCCGTTTAGAGTCAGTAGATGGCGCCACCATATCAGGCGACAGCGCGCATTTCTGCCAGCATTGCTCTGGGCGATGAGCATTTCAAAGTCTAATTTCGTGCAAGTTATATCGTTTTGCCACATTTTTAGTCTCTGCAGTAGTTCTCGATGGCTTGCGACCAGGTTGAAGCGAATCTGGTCAACAAAAACATTCTGATCGTTCCCGTTATTCGCTGCTGTGCCCACATTGTCCAACATGGCCGCTGTTTTGAGGTCATTGACCTGTTTTACCAGCATGCCAACATCTTGCCAATTAGGATCAATCGCAGGGCGATTGTTGAAGTTTTCCGGTAAAATAGTAGGGAAGTCATTTGCATCTTTCTCATTATTAGCTACCTGTAGAAGGTCATAAATCACAGATACCTCTGCTTGTTGTTTCGTTCTGGTGGAAGTAGAGTTTCTTCCCGTGTGGCGAATACCGAGCCTCGCAGCCGCATCAGCTAACTCCACGAAAATCAGTTGTTTTTTTTTGCTGCAGTGACCTCCTCGGCTTTATAAAAATGCGCTGCTTGGTCCACTAATGGTTGTTTAGAGAGCACATCTGCCTTTTGAAATGCAAAGCAAATCACGTCATTTATCAAAAGCCTAGATGCTTGTACGGATGCGTCTGCATAGAATACCATCGTTAAACAACGCCATCGGTTATCGTCGATGCCAGTCTGAAATTTCATTCCCAGTCACTTGATGCTTCGTCTAAAGCTAGACTTACTGGCAATTATCTTCTCAAATACTTAACATCACCTGGTTCTACAATGTTAAAGTTTGTCATCACTAATTTTGTTCGACTTCACGTTGAATATTGTATCCAGGCATGGAGGCCCTACTACCAGAAGTCGCTTCAACTCCTTGAGCGAATTTTTCGATATATTTCACAAAACGCTGTGCTTCCCTGTCTGCTTTACTTACCATGAAACACTCAAACTCCTCAGGCTAGCCTACCGTCTCTTGCTACTCGATCTGACAGAGGCGATCTGTTGTTGGTGTACAAAATTCTAAATGGTTGTGAGGGCCTCCATCCTAACAGCTTCTTCACTCCTTCTCTTTCTCTTACCATCCGGGGGCATAATCCCAGACTTCAGCATGGATATTTAAATTCAAACTCGAGGAAGGGAGTCTTTTCGCAAAGGGTTGTCTCCAGATGGAATGTTTTACCGTCTCATATCATCAATGCACCTTGTGTCAATGCACGGAAGGCTCAATTTTATGATTTATTTTCTTAAATTTTAACCTGGAAATTACAGGCATTACTCCTTTATTGGCATCCCATTAACTTAACTACAGCTTCTATTTGAAACTGTTCTGTATCACATTTTTGGCTGCAACTATATAATTTACAGTACTTACCTAATTTTTTAACAATTAATGTAACTGTTCATTGAAGGGTAAATGGGGCATGGCCAGTTCACTATCCGGCCTGACCTACAACGATATTAGGGGGTAGACAAAATGGCCGCTGCCACTCATTCATTTCTTCAAGGTCTGTTCTTTGAGGAAGCATCTTTGTATGGAGACACGAGAATTCTTGGCAGCTAGTGACGATTTTCAAAATAATAATATTAATTTTTACGTTGATTTTCGTAACTAATTTTTATTATCTGCAAAGGTGTTTTTAAATAGTTTTAAAGATATCACTCAGCCACAGTTAGGCT
>JAHWFP010189772.1:0-39034 GCA_023313725.1 Lithobius niger | reverse complement strand
ACGACTTTTCTGTGTTCCTCCTCGACCCACAAATTAATTTCGTTCTACGTTTTATCTTACTCTGAGCCCTGGATGTTTGAACATATTTCTTTATCAATGGTTACAGTTTTAAAACGTCCAAGAGAGCAGCGGTCAAGGGTATCCACCATCTCGTCAAAGGTGACGTCTCTTTAACAGTTTACTAGTCTGTTACAACCCATGCCTTCTTTGATAATCAGATACTAATGCAAAAATCAATAATGCAGCCAACGCCAATGCTCCTGCAATAACCCAGCCAGCCCATCGAGAACCAGTTGTGTTCTCTGCGACTGTTTTGTGAGTTTCACTTTGGTGCCTATTGAATGAACCAGGATTTGAAAATTGGAGCTCCTTCATCGTTGAGCCAGAGTGCTGGTAGATTTGACGGCACAGAATCTCTGTATGAGCTTTCATTCCATACATTTCCAAAATATACTTAGAATCGAGATGAATCTTATTAAGCAGATATTCAATGCGCTTTCGTATATTGAAAGCTGTAATCTCATTCATAGACGAAAGCAAATTTCCATCACGGTTGAAATAATACGGGATGCTGCGTTGGTCAATGGCAACTCGGAAATTTTCCAACATCTGAAAAAAGACGAACACAAAATGTTAAAGTTTACAATGTCAGCAAATATGTTCTGTCTACATTCTTATGGGAATAGCTGAGTTCCTGAGTTATAGACATTATCTGCTAGACGTTTTAAACTACATGAATGTGTAAACTAGAGATTTCACATTCTTTTTTCGAAACCAGCCCCCCCGATAAAATAGGAATCTTATAAATCTGAACGCGTCTCCGTACCTTCACTTGTACTTTTCTAGTACGTGTGTACATAATATAGTTCGCAAAACAATCCAAAAATGAGTAGTGACATTTTTCCATCGCCTGAAGGAAATGACAAACTGCATGAAAACGAACAAATTTAGGATGATTCATCAATTCGACCAGAGATGGCACCACTCATTAATTTTTAGTTACACGCGGTGCGAAGCAGTATAGAGGCACTACTCATCCTATACTGGTGTCTGCGTGTGTGTGTCATCGGCTGTGTTTGCACGATATCGTTTCCACAACATCGGCTGTGTTTCCACAATAAGTCGTACTGCTTTGAAATTTTGCACATACCCTAAATCACCCATTATATGCTCACGGACTGTTAAAATTAATTCGATTAAAAAAACGAGGGTGGACCGTAACAAAGTTATATTCATTTTTCTACGCTTACTTCTGTCCAGGAAGGATGTTTTGGCCTAAATCCTTCGCGAAAAATTCGACGTTTATGCGCCAATTCACATACGTGATCTGGGTTTGGTTTGAGTTCGGTCTAGATCTGGGTTCGGCCTTAATTTTCATTTGTTCATTAATTTAAGTTTGTTAGCTTGCTAGTTTATTTAGTTTATAGAGTTTGCTGTAATTTAGATAATTTTTATGTAGAAAAACCACGATTTAAGGGGATAAAACATTGATTTTGTTGAATGTTTGAAGTTTTAGTCAATTTCTACCAGAAACATTACGATGTATTACGATTCAAAAATCGTGAAATAACCTAGTTACAGCCTGTAACTAGGTATTTTTAAGATTTCAGACCTTATAGCAATTTAGGGGCGGGGGAGGGGGGGTAGCTTTGTCGGGCTGTTAGTAGGAGATTTCCGGTACATTCTATTCTTTCTTTATAGGTTTACGTTCAAAGATCAACAAAATTGGGCAAGGCATTTTGAGGATATTGACTTTTAAAGGACAAAATTAATCTGACAACATTAGCTCGATACCATTTTAAATACTGTTCAGTGTAACTAACCAGAAATCAATGTACAGTTGAAAGACTTGGCACACAAAACTAAATCTAAAAGCTCGTGTCCAGTAATTGTTGCAGACCATTCATAGACAGATTTAACCAACATGCCATCTTATGAATATTTGTGTTCTTTTTGTTACAGTTTTCCTAAACATTACCAGGAGCTTATAAATGCATAAACGTCCGAGGACGTGGGAGTATCCGTGTTGAATCCTCGCTTTGTATTACGTACGGTCGTCTGGGAGAGAAGCAGTGACCTAGCGACCCAATGTGACCCAGTATCCTAACGTAGCCTGGTGACCCTATGAAACCCAGTGACCCAAAGAGACCCATTGATCCGATGCGACCTGGTAACCCTAAGTGACCCAGTGAGATGATGTGATCGAGTGCCACAATGTGATGGGGTGACTCAGCGACCAGCGTGACCCGTCGTAACCCGGTGACCACAAGTTAGCTAGCTAAAATGAATAAGAGCGATTACAATTGCTATTCGCTTGAGTCTCGTAGATTTTTAAGTGTATTTACAAGGTGTCAGTAGGCTAGTTTTCGTACAGTCGGAACGACTGGTTGCCGGGTTGGCCCATTCCTCCATGGGTGGGGGGGGGGACCTAGCATAGTACGCGAGGGTTTTTTTTTTTTGGTGTTAGTACGAAAAATGTCGCAGGTTGCAAATGTGCCTGTTTATGCTGTTTGCAATAGTGTGCTGGTTGCTGGTTGAATTTGTGTTGTGTACGGTGCTTGTGCAAAGTCGGTCATTATATGTCACAGATGGTGGAGCAGGGGTTGTGTAGACCCCGAAAAAAGTGTTAAATTATCAAAATAGTGTGGGTTATCAAAATTAATCCACGGAGACGTGTGGGGTTTTCAGATTAACCGTATATAACGGCTACACTTTTAGCGTGGTGATGTGTTAGCGTGACGTCTCTATCGGACGTAGTACTACCTATCGTATTTAATACATTTATTAGAAAAGGCGATATATTTTCACAAATTTTCTGCTGCTGTTTTCTCTGTATGAATTTGGTCTTCCAGGGCCAATTCTTTACGCAAATTTGCATAAAATTAACACTGTTTTTTGCATTGGTAATATCTTTTTGTTCCCTACATATTCCTGATTTATACACATGACGTGTGATGCATATTTAAGAAGTTAGCAGTTGAATGACCTTGATAACATATGACAAGGTCATCCGTTTCTTGTCTAATCAATGACCCCTCTTGGCCTCATCATCTCGTAACATATCGTTCAGTAGTACTTTAACTATCAAGCTGGGTCACACCTTAACTGAGTACCCTGTACCTGTGATCTAAAATGGTCCGTGTTTTTTTCCTTTTTTTAGGGAATGACACAAATGTTCTGGGCTCACTGCTTAACAACCCATATTCAACCCGACTTTTTATCTTAACTCCCTTACCTCAACAAACAATTTTCCTAAGTTCAGTGGATTCCATGCCTTCGGTTCTTTTTTCTCGTATTCCCAGAGGAAGAAAGTCTTGATAAAATAGGATGGCAGTGGCTTTCTCCAATATTCATTGCAGTCTCTTAGAAGCTAAAATAAGAAGCAAATACGTTATATTCATTTCGTCAGTCTGGCTCCATACAATGCGAAAATATAATTCGAGGCATTTCTTTTACCTCCGTTTATTTCCTGCAATTTTAGTCATTTTATAGTGAGGAAATTTTAAAATGAAACGACCAATTGCGAATAACGCACTGTGAACGGTTTTATAATAAGTTTAAAAAAATGTGAAGACATAAATGGTGGTTGAATTTGTTTGGAAGCCGAGACACGAGTGCTGCTCCACATGGCGTCGTTTTAGGAGTAAAGACTTTTACTGGTTGCAAGTTAACTTGCTTTATGTCCAAAACCGAAACGCAAACATTGTAGCGAGGTGTTCCATGAAGCCGAGGACAGCACCGTCGAGTGTTAAAGTTCTTGAATTGTGAACTGAGGGGCCGTATACACTAATGCCGTCACACAAGATGAGGATGGGAGGTGTCAAATGATAATGAAATTACATTTCGAATAGGCCTATATTTTCAACGCCGTAACATGATTTTTTTAACACTCAAATGTGCGAAAAATTGCTTTGAAAGCTCTTTCACGACGTCAAAGTTCGACCTAATTTCATTCTGAATAGTTTCCCTGAACAACCTGAATTATTCAGGGAAACTATTCAGAAAGAAATTAGGTTGCAAAAAAAAAAAAAAAACCCCAAAGGATGATATATTTTCCATCCTACTTATATACAGTGACAGCAAAACGACACATAAATTTCAAAATTGGTTGCCTTCAAATGGTCGGACGCACGGAAAAGGCTGACCTGTAGGTTTTAAAAGGTTGTCAAACATTCGCGTTTTTGAAGCAAGGTACGTGGGTTGAGCGAGAAGAGCGACGATTTCAACGTATGGTATACCTTTTCAACCCATTTCTCGCTTTGCTCGCTCAATATTTCTATTGATGCTACTCTTTCGGGTAGGCATAGCAACACGCAACTAACAAACAAATCGTAAGTTTTGAATCTCGTAATCTAGATGAAATGCAGACGTGTTAAGAAATATGATGAACGAACAATCTGTGCAATTAGATTGCGTCCTGATAATCAGTATATCGATTTTGTTTTGCTGTAGGGCTCTAAGAGACTATATGAAGCATGGATCGAAGCCAACAGAGTGAGCGAAGCACACCATGCAGCTGTATCTTGTAATATAGCGCCACACGTTTTTACCCATGACGTACGCCTAAGCAAGAAGACAAAATAACACAGCACAGCGACGAAGAAACGAGCTTCATGAAGGTGGGTTTATTCAACGCCTCGCAACGTAAATTTTCTTGATAACTAGCTTTTACTTGGTTAATACTAAATCTGCTTGTTACTTCTTGCCTTTACCGGAGGATGCTGATTTCAAGTTGTCTAAACGTAGCAACCGTGGCAACGACGCAGACGCATACCCTATCCTCGTGTTTCCCGACACGAAGTATACGCTGCGTGCAACATGACATCGTCGATTTATGACAACAAGAAAACAGTTTTTACTGCCGTACAAGACGGCGGACTTAATTCGGAATGTTAGCATTCGATGGTTTATTTTCAGTTCGACTAACACCCCGAAATGGCCGCCATGATGGGTTTTAATGTGAATTCTTGCTGCGAGCAGCAATTATTTATTCTACCAGGGATATCTACAGTAATGGCCGGATCTTGAATGAAAAATAGCATTACGAGACTGGGTTGGCGTGATGATGATGATGATGATGCTAGTGGCTCTCCCTTTTGAAACAGGGCGCAGACCGCCCTCCGTCACCTAATGGCGGCTGCATAGCCCGTCGTCACCTCCAGATGAAGATGAGGATGATTATGAGTCGACGGCGAGAGGAACAATTTAGCCGGAGAAATCCAAGTGGAAAACCCCAGGATCTTTGACATGCCACAATCGACATGAGCACGAGGCACCACAGGGCCCTTCTCTTCCCGAAAATGCCAGGGGGTGGACGAGGCAGGATCGAACCCGGACCTCCCAGGCAGAAAGCGGTCGTGCTATCCGCTCGCCTTCCTTGCTGATGCGATTGAGTTGCCGCATTTTGTCACCGAGGGCGACACCCACCGTACAAACTGCCAACGAACGTGTTGCTTTTTTTTGTAAACGCAGTGAAATAGCTTAACTGTGGCTGAGTGATATTTTCAAACACTATTTAAAAATACTCTTGTGAATAATAAAAAATTTGCCACCAAAATCTACGTAAAAATTTAAATTATTATTTCGAAAACCGCTACTAGCCAGCAATAGATGTCGCCTCGCATCGTACAAAGTTGCTACCTTGAAGAACAGACCTCGACGAAATGAACCAGACGTGGCGGCCATTTTGTGTACCCTCTAATATCGTTGTAGAGCGGGCCAGTTTGTTTAGTGGCCATGATCTGTCGTCTGATCACTGTCAAAAGCTGTTCTTTGTGCGATATATCAAATTTAGATAAAACTGTGACAACAATGTGGTAGTAATGATTAAAATTACTTTTGCACTGTGTTCTTTATCATTGTTGTTATTCATAATACTTTTCGTTTTTTACGTATTGCTGCATTCATTTAATAGAAACTGGATAGCAATCTACATAATAATTCTGGGCGGCAGCGACGAAATTACAAAAAGAAAAGGGCGAACAATAAGAATTTAACAATAGTTTTAATCGGTTTTCATTCTTCGTGCACGTGTTGTGTCGGCGTTGATTGTTGATGGGTAAAATGAAAGAATCCATGTTTCAGTTAAATGGATAAATTTTAAATCAAATTAAGTTACGGTCTTAATTTCGAGGCGTACTGGCCTCGAAATTGGCTGCTGGAAACGGCAGAATGGCTTATTTTATTCGTAGATGCGGGCTTTCAGAGCTGAGCTGAATTGTTTCAAAGTGGACAGCAACCATTACTGCGGAGCACGAGGCTTATCATTGCTATCTTGCAGAGTAGCCGGCAACAATAAGACCTCTCTAAAAAGAAAAGAAAACAATAATGAGGCATTGTTTGCCCGGGCGATTTACTTTCTTCCTCTCGCAGAAAACAAAAATATCCAAGCCTCCAGGCCAAATGTTTCATCTTTGTTCTACAAAAGAGTATTTATTTACTTCCGATACAAATATTTAAATGTCAGTGCCTGGACACGGAGTTCCAAAAAGGGGTCCGGGCTGCGTCGTACCTTAGGTCGCTGGTGAGAGAGTGAGCAAAACACAAATTTGATGTAAGAAACTTAATTCGTTCAAACAATGACATACACATGAGCAACCAAACCGTACCAGTGTTGCAAACGGCGCATCCAACACCAACTGTGCATACAACGAACTTCAGTAAGCAAAAAAAAAAAAAAAAAAACATTATTAGCCAGCCAGCAATTTTTTCACAAAACGATGCTTCAGCGTGACAATTATTAAAAAGGTGCAGCCAATGTGCGCAAAAATTGGAATGAACAAACATAATTCGATGAAAGCGTTTGGTAGCCAGTGTGCACAAAATTGCCTATGAATAAACTTAATTCGGTGAAACATGGACATACACATGAGCAACCCACAGGGGCTCGTCACAATATATGCGTACGTGCGGGCCAACAAACAACGCGCGCAGCAACTCTATAGTAAGAGAAGAAGAAAAGGGAGGCAACATGGCCGCCATGGAACACAGAAAAATACAGGCATTATTTATTTACGACAATAATCTCAGGGATGCTGCCGGGAGTACCAGCTTTTTTTCACATTTTTTCACATTCCCACTTTTAATTTTTTTTACATTTTTCATATACCCATTTTTTACTTTTTCTGATTTTTCTCATACCTGTTTTTTTTTTTTTTTCATATTTTTCACGTACCTACTTTCATTTTCGTATCGCTATTTCTTCCTTTTCATATATCACCAGTTTCACATTTCTTTAATAATTTTTTTCTTTTCCAGTAACCATTGTAATTTCCCTATAATTTTACTCAAGAGAGCAAAAGCAAATTTAAAGTGACTCCACCCGTAAACCAACCAATTTTCTTTTGTGGTGTTCTAACCACAGGCATGCCTACATAATTACAGGCCCAAAATTAGGGCGGATAATTTGATTGTTTTTAATTCGTTTGTGCGTTTTGCCTTTTTTTCGCACCAACACTCGTATTTTTCACATTTTTCCACATATTATTTTGCCACTAGCAAATTTTCACATTTTTCATATTTTTTCACACCGGCAGCATCCTACGCTGGCCGATTGTGTTTTTCAATTGCACATTTGTAAACCTGAGACATTAATTGTTTAAAAAAAACCACTTGTTGCTGTTCTAACTGTAACCTGCGTTTTTTAATTATTGCCGATACGAACATGTACTGGCCAATTGTGCGCACAACGACATCTCTTGGGGGTCACAAAATCCGATGCTTTCACCACGACACAGGTAAAATTTTTGGTGAGTTTATACACTAACCTTAATCTAGACACACGCTAGTGTGTCGCCGCCAAGTAGACGTTTTATTGTTGTTGGAGCTTAATTGTCAGAGCGTAATTGTTAGAGTGTTATTGTTGTCAGATGGCGGCTCACTAGCAGACACACCGAGTCTCTCCAAACTACTGTAAACGAGTGTTTGAGAGTTATCACGGGCTGTCTGGTCTCAACGTCTGTGCAAGCTTTATGGGTAGAGGGAAATGAGCCGCCATTGCATGTTCGCTCTGAGGAGCTGTTGGTTTCTCTCTGCTTTCGGAATGTTAGCAGAGGAGTTGTGGACCCGGTTGGCAGAGTCTTACGGGACTACTGTAGCCTTGGTCCGAGGGCTCGCGAGGCTCTTGGAGTTGCTGGACATGGTGGTACTCTGTTACTGCAGCTCTCTAATAGGAGCTTGTTGGATGTTGCCAGTGTCATCCCGCCGAGTCCGTGGAGTTGGTGCCCAGAGTTGCAGAGTGTGCTATCCTACAGAAGCACGGACTGTGCGGTATATTGTGACGCCTCCTTTCAACGGTCAGAGTGGACAGGAGGCATAGGTGTTATGGTTCCGCCACTGAAGGTATGTCTGAGGCGTAGGGTTCAGGCGGTGGGGTCAATTACTCACTGCGAGCTTGTAGCCATTTCAGTAGCTCTGGACGTGGCTTTGGATTTGCTTCTGCCCTCTTTCACGGTTTATACTGACTCGAAATCTGCGCTGTTGTTCGTTCGTCGCTCGATTCGTAATCTAGATATACGCGATCCTCTTGTGTTTTCCATCTGCTGGAAACTCAGAGCTGCTCAGCAAATGGGCGTAGTGACCATTGAATGGGGACACTCTTGGTGTCTCTGGCCTCGTCAGTTAGGATGAAGATGTCATTTCTGCGAGATCATTTCCTTCGCAAGTGGAATAGAGAATGGGAGAGAGCCGGCACTGGGCGTGAGCTACATAAGCTCCAGCCCCGCTGTCATTTGCGTAGGTTCTCAATGACCTACCGCTATGGGCTGTGAGGATACTGTCCCGGTTACGCACAGGACACACCCTGCTCCTGGCGCATCAGTATAGGCTGGGGTGGGTGGCTTCGCCGATTTGCATAACTTGCAGCGTGGAAGTATCTGTGGAGCATTTTCTGATTACATGTCGCTTGCACGCGCGGCTGAGGGGTGCGATTGTGCGGTGGGGTGAGACCCACCCAACGCTGTCCCAGTTACTATCTCTTGAAGGAGGGCGTGGATCACTTAGTCGGCTCCTAGCCGTTGCAAACTACTCACGAGCAACGAAGATTTTACTTTAAGTGATGTGCTATGTGAGTTCCCACTCCTCAGTGTCTGGGTTGGATTCCCAAGAGGGCGAAGGTTGCGGCTAAGTCTCTGTGCAGTATGTGGGCAAGTGTGTTCATTGAACAGCGTGGGACTGGTTCAGGTGCTGGAGTTGTGTGCCATGGTGAAAGGAGAGTGAACGAGAGTATGGGGCAGTGTGATGGCGGACTGACGAAGCAAGTCGTGGTCCTTTGTTGTTGAATTACGTGGTATTCAGTATTTTGGTATTTTGTATCCTGTTGTACTATTTTGTAATAGAGCGTACGGCTTAGGGTCACAGCTCTGGTAATAAATTCAATTCAATTCCTCACTAGCAGACCGTGTCTTTTAACTGAAACCAACTTGTACGTGATTTCAGCATACTGGTGTAAATTCCCCATGTGGTAGAAATCTTCGCAAATCGTTTGAATCAGGTGTCTTCGGTCCAGTAACAAAGAAAACGTCAACACGAACATGTGGGAACGTGTCCTTCATGGAGAAAAAGTGTCCTCAATAACGTTGATTTGTGTTACTGGTTACTAGTAACTAGTAACTAGTGACTAAGTGACTAGTAACTAGTAACTAGTAACCAGTAACTAGTCCGCAGGCTCCCATGTTAATTCTCATAGGGTATAACGACACGTCTACAGCTCGTTAGGGAAAGTTGCCAGATCTAAATTTCGGCAGACAGGTAAAGCGTCATATGGGGAAGTGCCTTTTTCTAAAATGGGGGTTGCAGCTAGAAGCACGTGCCCCTGAAGTGGCTCGTAAGTGCAAAATTATTGTTGTAACCATTGTTTGTATTGTCATTCAACAGTAGATTATAACATGCTTAAGTGTTGCACGCTTATCGTTTCAGTACTTATATTGTCAGAATGCACTGTTTTTGCAAATAGGTGGTTCACTAAGAGACAGAATAAATCGTTATCTTTATTGCAATAGTTTGGTCTTTTTTTTTTCGGTACACGAATCCAAATTGAATTATCTGCCCCACCACGGTAAAAGGGACAATTTTGCTGGAAAAAAGATTAGGAAACAAAATGCACGTCGTCAGCACAGGTGGGAACGTGTTCTTTATGGAGAAAAAGTGTCCTCAATAACGTGACGCGGACATTTTATTTTATGTAGACTTACTGTTCTTGCAGTCTAGTGTAAGTGACGAGTAATTTTAAACAGCTGACGAGTTGATTAGTTTTAGTAATCTTCGTCTGCCACCAGAATATTAGAACTGTATGAACATTTACCATTCCGTGAGTTTGTAGTATGTGTTCATAATGATTAACGTTTACCTCGGGAGAGCCAAGTGAAGGGGGATGCGCTGATTGAGTGAGCGAAGCGAACGAAAATCAGCGTTTGTTAGCCAGTGCGCTCAAAAATCGGATTAAATAGACTTAAGCGTGCGAAACATGGGTATACAATACGCCAAACCATGTCCATTTGGCTGGTGTAACGGCTAATTAGGCAATAGCAAACGTAAGAATTGTGAATTAGAAAATGTATAGACACTCTAGACAAAAAAGGTAGAGGTGACTATTAGACAGTGGAATTCTTTGCATTCACAGGCCTATGAAAGTTGTGATATCCACCCAAAACCAAAACTGGTATAAGAGCAGCTGCCAAGTTTCCAAGAAGGGTCGGCCTTTCAAAGTAGTGATATCATTCAACCAGGGAAAGACCGCCAAGGTTAATCCTATTAGCCAAGTTAATCGCACGGAATAATACTTTGGACGTTAAATGAAAACTTGAAGACTGCTACCGCTCCATAGGAATTGATTAGGTCCTTGCAATTACCATACTGCTACGCTTGTTATTAATTTATTTGGAATGACAATAGCAAATGTTAAATTTATGAATGAGAACATTCATACAATAAAATACCTCCACACAAAAAAGGTAGGGGTGACAATTACACCGTGGGATTTTTGGTCATTCACAGACCTATGAAAGTCGTGCCAAAACCAAAACTGGTAAGAGAAGCCCCCAAGTTTACAAAAAGGGTCGGCCTTTCAAAGTAGTGATATCATTCAACCAGGGAAAGGCCGCCAAGGTTAATCCTATTAGCCAAGTTAATCGCACCGAATAATACTTTGGACGTTATATGAAAACTTGAAGATTGCTACCGCTAGTAGCGATCTTCTAGTTTTCATTTAACCTTCGAACTATTAGTAGGTGCGATTAACTTGGCTAATAGGATTAACCTTGGCGGCCTTTCCCTGGTGGAATGATATCACTACTTTGAAAGGCCGACTCTTTTTGTAAACTTGGCGGCTTCTCTTACCAGTTTTGGTTTTGGGTGGATTAAACTTAACTGAACTGAACCCTTGAAGAATTTACTTTCGATCAGTGACCTTTAATTTCGCCTACACTGTTTACGTATGGAGGTACAAGTTCTAAAAAGCCGCGATCCATTGAAAATACAGGAATCGTTCATGCATGTTCGCCACTCAGCAACTAGTGCAGCCGGAATTACCGGTCCTGTCAACAAAAGAAACGGAAAACTGCTAAAGAATGACTTTGAGGTTCTAAATGGTATTAAAAAAACATAAATCTATTTTTTTTTTATTTACCAATTCATTATTGGGTCAGTTGTGTACGTTCAGCTGCTTTGTCCTTTTTAACCTTTAGAATTAACTATTAACCGGCAAGCGAGGAGCCTGTAGCAGCATCGAACCCCGTTACTTCCGGTCGCTGTTGGTTGTGACCCCCAAGAGATGTCGTTGTGTGCACAATTGGCTAGTACGTGTTCGTATCGGCAATAATTAAAAAACGCAGGTCACAGTTAGAACAGCAACAAGAGTTTTTTAAACAATTAATGTCTCAGGTTTACAAATGTGCAATTGAAAACACAATCGGCCAGCGTGGGAAGGACAGATTATTGTCGTAAATAAATTTTTTTTTCAGTATTTTTTTGTGTTCCATGGCGGCCATGTTGCCTCCCTTTTCTTTTTCTATGCGCACGTTGTTTGTTGGCCCGCACGTACGCGTGTATTGTGACGAGCCCCTGTGGTGCAACCAAATCGCACCAGTGCTTCAAACGGTGCATCCAAGACAACCCGTTCGTAGTGTTTCGCCTAGTCTTAAACAGTTTACTAGTACAGGCGCGGATCCAAAGGGCGGCGGTGGGAGCGATCGTCCCACCTGAAAGCGAATCAGACGCACGAGCTGGTAAAACTGTATTATTGTTTAAAGTCATCTTCACTGACTGCGTAAATTTCAGTATTAATATTCCCCATGCAGACAGAGACACACTTACAAAAGCATCATAATTACGGTTTTTTTACGTTGTTTCGTCCTTTATTTTTTTTGCTTTCATCCTCTTTAATTTAGTTTTCGTCCATTGAATACTATGCGCAATACAAATATGGACGAAAGTAAAATGAAAGTGGACGAAAGAAAAAAAATGACGAAAACGAAAGTAAAAAAGTGTAAAAGTATTAATTATTTACCCTATTGTTTCAGAAATATTTCTCAGTTTCTAAGATAGCGGAAAAGCTCGAAATCAAAAATGCACGACTGAAGAATCGACAGAATAAGCAATCGAATAATAAATCTCTATGAATATAACTAAATTGTTAATTCTTAAAAGGTGGGTATAAACGCTTTCTTTTACTTTTTGGCGCGACGGTGCCTGAGAACGGACCCTACATGCTCGAAAAGACCAAAAAAAGGCAACGACCCGCCTTTGCATTCTCGCAGCTAGAAGCTAGAAATCATCTGAAATTTCAACATGGCGGCGGTTTTAGTTCTACCAGCTCGCAACGAATCGAGACAATGATTGAGTTGAGAAGCGATTGGGAAAATTGTTTCGTCAGGAGGAATTCTTTATCTTACTGTCACGAATTATAAGACTGCAAGCATTTGCTCAAACCATATCGGATTTAGCTAATCCAGGTAGCGTTGTTACCATGGCAACGACACATCTGCCATCGCGATTAAATACTAGCTGCGAGAATGCAAAAGCGAGTCGTTGCGTGAATGCACCCTAAACGTTTCCTGGGAACCTGAGTGATGCGAGTGCCTGAATGCGCCCTAAGTGTTTCCTAGGAACCGGAGTGATGCGAGGAACCCCATTTTAATTATTAGAGGCTTAACCTACTAGCCAAGAGGATACGAGTTCGAATCATGCCACTCACATTTGTGCACATGGGCCTTAAAAAAGATTTTAGGTGCACTCAGGATTGAAAGGGGCTAATATCGAAGAAGTTAAGACAAAATAAATATCTTCAACTATACCTTGAATAATTTGATGAGCATCTTCAGACAGCCAGTGTTATTAAGTAATATCTTCTCCGCCTCTGGTAAGGACATGCGCCAATAACGGGATGGTACCACTTTTTCAGATGTTTCGCCAGCTTCCTTTACTTTAAAAGGTTTTGGCACGAGAAACCAGTTTACCTACAATGGAATAGAGAAAGAACCGTTATCAAACACTGCACTGTGATTAATTAGCTTAACGTTAATGACCTAGCAGTCGACGTGCCATTAAAACTCAATTCCCACCCCTCCCCCCTTATCAAACTTAATATCAGCTTAATTTTACTAATGTTACCATTATCCAACTTAATACAAGCTTAATATTAACATTATCATATGTAACATCCCAAGCACTAAGGAAATTACCGATAATTTTTTTCACCCCGAGTGTTTTGGCTCCTATAAAGTCACAAGTGCTATTCAGGCAGATATTAATTTCACGGGTGCGAAGCACGAGGGAAATTATCTGCCAGTAAATAGCACGAGTGAATTTACTGGGCCAAAACACGAGTGCTGAAAAAAATTGATAATTTCCAACAGATCGCAGGGTATTTAATTAGAGAATTTGTCGTCATTTTATAAAATTCTACACTCTAAATTAAGCAGAATTAAATATGTTTAAAAGGCGCAGCTGTCCTCCAAATACAGCACGTCGATTTGCGCCACGCCACCAATAATAAAACTGGTAATCATAAATCATTGGCGCACACCTCCAAACATGTTACTTTAAACAATTCCGTAATAATAAATTAGTAAATGTGGTACATAATTTGTCATACTTTTTTTTTTAACAAGAGTAAGTTAAAAAAAAATCAAACACGTAATACAGTGGAGTGTAATAAATTACAAATCAGCACTGAATTTGTTGCTAGGTTACGTTAGGCCTAACGACGCAGCCCAGGTTCGCCAGTGGGAGCTACCATAGATTAGAAAGTTAACTAGATATACCGTCTCACTTCTTCCCGTCCTACGCGGACCTTTAGCGGTGGTTGCGGCTACTAATACCTCTTCGAATGCTTTTGCCTTCGAAGCAGCACGAAAGCAAAGCATTATTAGAGGTATGAGTAGCCGCAACTACCGCTAGAGGTCCGCGTAGGAAGGGAAGAAGTGAGACGGTATATCTAGTTAACTTTCTAATCCAAGGCGCGACTCCAACGTGTGATTGCAGCACTAGGATACGCAAACGAACGACACAGTACGTATTTCGAAAGAAAGGCCTTCCGGATTGTCTTTGATAGGAAAATACATACTTTTATTTGAAATAAGACAACAAACGTATCGTAACGTATCGACATTGAAACATTTGAAGCGAGTGACTCCAGGAAACGTGTCAACTTCAGAAAGCGCTTGCCGTGTTTTGCACGTCTTTGCATTACAATGCGCCGACCAAAGCTACTGATGTAAAAGCTACTGAGGTGTTATCAGTAGTAATAGCCCTACCGCTTTTGTGGATAATACGGCTACTGTTTTCGCACGAAGCCTGTAACCTGATATTGAAACTAACGAATGTATAACTAACGAATGTATAACTTGAAATTAATCAACATGAGTTAGTCCAATTACAGGCTGAGTGCGAAAATATTTTTAGCCGTATCATCCACAAAAGTTAGAGAGCTATTTTATTTTATTATATCCCATTTCAAAATAAATAATATACACGAAAAGAACTGAACATTCTATGTGTTTATTAATTGGCGGAGCGAGCGAGCGAAGCGAGCGAAGCGTAGCCTATAACGGACACCAAGTTGCAAAATGTTGGTTGGTTGGTTGGTCCGTTGGTTGCACATTTTTAGTCTGGGTGGAGCCCAAACAAAAGATCGGATTGGAATGAAATTTGGTACAATGCTTGATACCCCAAACAGTATTGCTGAGCCAAAATTAGACGTAAATCGAACAATTATTACGGGAGAAATAACAAATTTTCGAATTTATTTCTAACACTCACCATTGTACATTTGGAATCGTGAATAGTTAAGAAATTCCGACGACGCATATACCTTGCTGGTGCAAGTCAAGTGAACTTAAAAAAAAACACGGAAATTAAATTTTCGTTTCTTCTTTCTAGCTGATAACCTTTTTCGACGTAATTCAATGACATAATAACATTTGTCCCTTGCATTCAACCACTACAAGAAGAAACGCAAACGTAAAAAAACAAAAGGATTCCGATACGATACACATCAGCATCATTTGAAAAAACGAATGCTTGGAGGGATTACATTCAGCATGGCAACGAAACTGGTATTTACACTAGCGATGGGAATCCCGAATATGAAACCGAAATCGTCGTATCACGACGAAGCTACACATATAAAACGGAACTACCATCGGACGACGTATTAAAACACAGCACGACACAACAACATGCATGTATATAATAGTATAAATATTCCTCGTTGTCACGGCAACGTGTGGACTCGAAACCGAAGTGCATTATAAATGGGCTTTATCTCAAACGCAGCTGCTACTTACGAAATAAAAATGACGACTAAATATTAGGCCTAAAACCTACAAATTAGGCCTAAAGGCCAGAGCGAACACTTTTTGACCTACAATATTGTGATCGTTACTGATGGATTATAATGTGGTTTTAAGATCGTTGTCGCCGTGCGTGATAGCGGTGTGCGCATCAATATTTTCGTTGGTGGCGTTGTCAAGACTTGTGTTAGACCAGCGGCAGCATTGCCAACCTGCTGAATTTTTTAATTATTGTTAAAAACTATCGCTCAGATGATTGTTTGGCTTACAGTTAAATGCTTTATTATTAACATTTTGTAATCTAGGGAAGGCACTTTGCGCGGCAGTAATTATTGTTGTAAACAATGTCAGAATTTTAGCGGCGGCAGCCCAACCAGCCATGACAAACGTGCCGTTTTATTTTTATCGGCGGCGATGGTGGTGGCGATGCTCACATCTTTAGTGTCGGAACACAGGACTGAAAGCCGAAGGCTGAGTCAAATTAATACAGAAGCAAACCTATTTACATTGCCTTTTGGACTTATATGACAGACTGCCTGAGCGGGGAATCGAATTCCCCGATTCCCTGCTCAGGCAGTCAGACATTTAAATCCAAAAGGCAACGTAAATAGGTTTGCATCTGTATTAATTTAGTGTCAGATGTGGAAAGAAGCTAAACAGACACTAAATGATGGAGCAAACGAAAGCCTATTAATATAACATTAATAAATTATAAATAAGATAGCTTTGGCCTATTTGAAAATAAAGCTAAGACAAAGGCCTGCAAATAACAACAGTACGTCGCACCAAAAGGCAAATAGCCCAAACTTAGCCGAATGAGCATTTCTCCTAGATTTTTAAGGAGCATTAACAAATCTGGTACAGTCATTAAAATAAACACTAAATATAAATTTGAAATAAAAGTCTGTTCGCTCCGTCTACAATAGGCCCAAAGCCTGTTTCCTAGTATTTATAATGTAATGATATTGTATAAGCTTACCAGGCTAACTGAACCTAGAAAAGAACAAACAAACAAGCACGGGACCCGGGAGCCGGGTACGTGTTCAACTACGTATAGCAAAGAGGAGAAAGGGAAGGAAACCAAGAGGAGAGGGAGAGGACGGGATAAAAGGAGGAAGGGAGAGGGGAGGGAGAGGATTGGCGGGAAGAGGGAGTGTTAAACAAAAATCGACTGCTGCAGTGAACGATCAGGCAGCACCGAGCAAATACTGGGAAACAACCACGGGTCAAACAAATCCCCGGGCGAAGCCTGGTACGATGCTAGTCAGTTCATAAAATTAATAGTCTCCAACGAGAAGTTATAGACGATGCTGTAATCGACAACTTCCGACGTAAAAGCGCCGCATCAACCACGCATTGCTGAAATCTGCCGAGAGATGGCGCTGTGTCTGTTTCTGTATTAAATTTTAATTGACAGCTAATAATTACTATGAAATCGAAAAATTTAAGTTAAAATTTAAAAAAAGTTAAAATTTATTAAATTTAAAAAAGTTAAAATTATTTATGCCAATAGATCGCCGAAGAAAAATTGTAATGTACTAGCTTAAAAAATTATAAAGTGTAATGTTAAAAAACCAAAATCGTAATGAATATGTCGAGATCCTCTGCTAGTATATATGCGAGTAAAAAGCCGAGACCCTTAATTAGTTGTTGGCATCTGTTTCAAGCCCTAACCAGGCTGACTGCTCGCGGATGCACGAGGACGCAGTATGGTGCAAAAAAGGTTTCAATATTGGTCCGTAAACGCAACACTAACTATACGCATCACATCGCGCTAATTTTTCTTCTGTTTAGAGAGGGCTTCAGGCTTAGCTCGGTCAAATTCATGCGTGCAACGAAAAGGAAGAAGGTGTGTTATCAGCTATAATACCACGAGTGCTTTTATGAAATCGATAATTTGTGTGTTTTAGCACGAAACTCCTTTCCAGATGTTGGAAAGGAGTTTGCTAAACGCACAAATTAATAATTTCATAGATGCACGAGTGGAATTCGGTGAGAGAATTTTATTTCATTCCGCAAAACGATTCTCCGAAGTAATTTCGATTTATGGTTTCACTTTCAATTTGCCGTTGAATTATCAGTTATAATACCACGAGTGCTTGTATTAAATCGACAATTTGGGTGTTTTAGCATGAAAGTCCTTTCCAGTTTTAATTTCCCGAAACCGAAGGTCGAGGGAAATTTGTTGGAAAGGAGTTGAGTACTAAAACACCCAACATTTAATACAAGCACGAGTGGAATTCGGTTGAGAATTTTTGTTTTCTCTTCCCGAAACGATTTTCTGAAGGAATTTCGTGTTAGGGATTCGGTTTCGATTTACGATCTTTGGACTGTCTTGGTAGCCTATTGCGCGGTGTTCCCCCAGCAGAGTAACGACTATAACACAGCTTAATGCAAGCACAGGAATGGACGTGTTTATTAGGCATCCAGGCCTTATATAATAAAGTGTCATGTGACACAGTGATCATGTGTCACATCTATGGTGAGCAGTACCACTCATAATTACATGGTTACATGTTATGGCACTCCTATTAGTGTATTAAACTAGGATGGGTTAACATAAGAAAATAACGAATGCTAATTATACTGTGGTGCCACACGTGACGACACCACACTAATTGACGACACCACACTTACGTGTGGCACCACAATCTTGATTTCGACATACGAAGTAATTTTGATTTACGGTGTTTAGTTTTGTTTATAATGTTTACCTTTTATGTTTTGTTGACGATGTTTAACTCTTATCTGGCATAGCGTTACCATCCACCATCGCATTTCATCAATCATCGTGTAATTTCGTTCGCTATGGCATTGGCATTTAGTATTAGGCCTAACCTAATCTGTATGTTGTTAATACGCCAAATCAAACGTATAAGCAGCTTCGTGTTGCCGAAAAAAACCGACGATTAACGAAGCTCACGTCATTCCACCATCGCATTTCATTAACCAACCTGTAATTTCGTTCGCTTCGGCATTGGCATTTCATATTAGGGGCCATTCAAAAACCACGTGGCCGTTTTTTAAGCCATTTTTAAGTCCCCCTCCCCCCTGTGTGGTCATGTATGGCTATATCTTCCCCCCCCCCCCCCCCCAAAAAAAAAAAAACGTGGCTCTGTGATGTCCTTGGCGGGGACACACCTATGCCCAGCGTGGGCACCAATGGTAATAACTCACACGGACTACCAGAGTGTAGGCTACATCTGATAAGACAGCAAACTTCCTGTTTACTTCTCTTTAAATACGATTGTAACAGGAAGTCATGTGATGCAACTTAATACAATATATAATTATGGAATAGCCTATTAGTAGTTAAAGGGATATCTTGGTAGGGTTAACATATTGACATGAAATTGATGGCTGTCATTGTGGAGCACACAAGTGACGCCTCCACAGGCTCATAGCTCCCCCCCCCCCCCACAAGACTTAGAATAAAATACCATTTTAACGTGTTTTTGACAAACGCAGTACCACTTCACATAAAATTTGTTATTGTGCCGTACCAAATTTGATGAATTGATGGTGTCCGATATTAATTATTTTAATTATTTCATTTAATGTTTGAAGTCGTAGCCCCCTAGTTTCTTAGCCCCTGAACCACTTGACCAATTACAAGAGGCCTTATGAAAAAGGCACATCCCCAGAGCAATACCTGTAAAATGAGCTAAGAATCAGATTTATTCACCGCATGGAGGAATTTATTTTCGTGATACAAAAAATGGCGTTACCAGTAGCCAATAATTAGACAAATATCAACATTATTCACGTCGTTTTATTCAACGAGAAAGCTGTGTCACTAACAGTGTCTTTTATGTTGTCAGGCGACCAAAGTTCTCCCGATCAAACAAGTTTCAGCCTTTTTTGTCGTATTGTTATACCACCCAAACTATTTTTGCTGTAAAGACACAACGTGTCTAGTGGTCGCCATGCATGCTCATATATATATATTTTACCTGGATGTTATCGTTAATCTTGTCGGGTGACACACTAGCGTGTGTCTTGATATAAGAACAATGTAAGGCTATGAGTGTGATGGTATGCACAGACTCGCGTACGGTAAGCATGGATCAATCCATTGGAGACAATGGCTTCTCCTTGCCGGCCACGTGGGTTTTGAATGGCCCCTTAGGCGTAACGTCATTTTTATGCTGTTGATACGCTAAATTAAACGAATCTTAACCGAGAATCAGATTTGTGGTGTTTCCGTAAAAACCCGACGATTAACGAAGCTGACGTCATTTCCCTAATAAGGGCATAAAACAAAGCAGCATCCTCTAAGTGAGATATACTGTATAGATCTGTGTTTTGTTTGTCAGCGCTCATTGAGAAAAGCTTCGATCTGTATAATTACTGAAGGAGGAGGTCCGCTGTCGGTTTCGGTTTCAATGAGCTGGTGTCTTCCCAGTGTAATCCGACCATGGTCCTCATTTAGTGAAAAGAAAACGAAAATTCTCGCAGGTAATATCCAGAGTGCAAGGCTAGTTATCGATAATTTTGGAGCACGAAAGTTTTTGCTCCCATTAAACTTGTTGAGTGCTTGTGTCGGCTAATTATTAAGATCCTGAGTCACGAAGTGACGAGGGGGCTTTATTGCCAACTCAAGCACGAACGAGTTTAAGGGATTGGCAAAAACTTGAGTGCTCCAAAAAGATCGATAACTACACGCAGCAGGAGGGGTTTTTAATCAGAGTATCTCGCAAGAATTATTTTATTGGCAGTTGATTAATAAATCAATTACAAACATTTAAGGGCGTACGTAAGAATTCTGCATTTTGTATTAATGTTGTTGTACTTTTATTAATTTTTTTTAGCAAGTCTATTAATTGAGGCTTATGTAAAGTAGCCTTTCACTTTCGGAGTTTAAGTTTCGTTTTTTTTTAAACGCTTCAGTGTGCGGACGTTCGCAGGTTGTATCTCCGCAGAAATGATCACAGAAAGTCACTGAAAATTTTAATTTACGTGTTAGCAAAATTAAACTAAATGTTTATGTAGCAGCTAAATTAGCTATACGTGTTTACATCCACATTCGTTATTTATTTGTATTTATCTAATCGCAAACTCTTTGCTATCGCGCTGGACGATTATGGCAAACTGCGTTCTAACCAGCCTTCAGTCCAGTCAGACTGTTGCACGCTGTCTCGGTTGCTATGGAAACGAATACAGCCTCGCTATTAATCGTTAAAATAAGTTCGAGTGACAATTCTTGGAGTGAAGATGCATTGCGGACGTGTAAGTACATTGTATAGCTCATGTGAAGCGTGTTTATTATGGTGTAATGCATTACCTATAGCAACAATAAACGAATCGGGCCTAACGACTAATTCTATCGCCATGTTAAAAAAATTCCTCTTTATGACAGTATCATTAGTTAGCACCAGTCAGAAACAGAAGTCATTGTCGCAATTGACGTCCCATCGAAAACAATCAAATCTAATATAACCTAAACTTTTTCCACATACTGAATTTAGCTTTTCATTCTTTAATAAGTGATTAATTAAGCCTTCTTAGCAATTTTAAGTATGCGAATCTGGTGTTATGTTATGCCAACTAGTAGTGATTCCGGCTTATCGCTAATGCACTAGTGCGCTTATCACTTATTAATCGCCCTCTTAGTAGACCATGCAGAGTGCTGATCAGAATAAGCATGCTGTGATTAGCTCATACGTCAAAAATCTCCTTTCCCATTGGCTAAAAAAAACGAGGGAGATACTCACTGTAACTCGGTTATGATTGGGCGGATTTAGTACACGATCAAAAGAACAAATTTTTCTCAGAGAAACTCTCAACTTAAGTATACCCTGTTTTCTTTATATTACCGAACGTTGGATAAGTTCAGGTGAGTTTGGAGGTACAAAAACTGTAAAACGTGAAAACGTGCTAGGAAGATCATTACCTCTCAGTTCGGAGCAGTCATTATTTACTGCAGACTGGGGGGTTGATAGGAAATTGGCGGGGGGAAAGGGTGCTGACCTTTCGAGTGTTCTAAAGAGGGGGAAAATCACGAATTTGTTGGCCTTGTCGGACGAGGGGGGGGGGGAAGGGGTCAGGAAAGACATTGACCAACTAAAGGAAACATACAATTCTAAACCTCAAAAATGTACCCTCTCAGCGTTGTAAAATTTCTGTAAGCGCCTTAGCTTCTTCGTGTTACAAGGTTTTCAAGTTGCTGATAATGTTGAGAACAATACACTTTTTAAAAAATTAGTCTAGAACAGTATGTACTTGGACAAAATTGTAAAGATTATAAAACATGGTGAGTGAACAAAAAGTGAACACTGGAGCCTGTAGCTCATTAAGTTCACCTAGAAGTATAACAAACAAGTTACCAAACCAATTTATCATGTTGATTTTTGCAAAAGTTCAGATTGGGCGCGTTGACAACACTCTTTAGCAACCAATTCCAGTCATTGATCACTCGATGTGAAAATGGTAAATTAGTAAATGGTAAGATTATGGCCTCTCCTATGGTCTTCACGTAGGGTCCAAAATTGGTGTCTGGGTAAGTCATACAAGTTGTGAAGAATCTTGTAAACGTCGATAAGGTCACCCCTTTCAATCTCGTTTCAAAAGATGGTAGGTAAAGTTTATTAAGCCTTTTCTTTCAGTGCTGTTTATATCTTTCATTAGCTCTGGAGACCACAGAACATTGCTGTTTTCGAGAATTGGCCTAAAGTTTTGTAGACAACACTGAATGCATCTCTGGAATACGATTAAATATTCTGCATAAGACAAGTATTTCATTTGCATTTTTTTGCCAAGGCTGCACACTGTTGACCACTTGAACTGATTGCCCACAATGACACCAAAATCTGGATGACATGGCCACCAAGGTTGTAAAGTTTATTCGCGTTCTGATATCTACAGTGAACCACCTTGCACTTGTAGTTTATACGCAGTTTCCACATTGTCACCCAACGAACAAGCTGGTTGAGATCATATGTGCACCTCGACTGGGATGTCCGCTCCATACAAAGAGAACAGAAGTGGATATAGCACATAGCCCAGTGACACGCCGCTAGCACTGTCCGCCACTCTGACGTAGCATTTTCACCCTTATCTGAACCTTCTACCGTAGAAGTAGCCACGCAGACCTTACTGCTGGAGCTTGTGAAGTAACAAGGTATGACTCGCAGTGTCGGATACCTTCTCAAAATGTCTTCCCAAGGTTATCGATTACACTGTGGTAGCCATTTAAAAATACGTAGTAGTAGACCTAAATTTAACAAAATCGTGCTGATTGGGATCTTTCCAACATGACCTATCCAAATATGCCTGCACCTCCTCTAAAAGAAATTTTCTATGGTAGGTGACACTCAACCCCGTCACCTCTTCACGTTCAAGTCGTGGAGTCTTGGAGTCTTGGATTTATAAGACTTCAAGTCTTGTATCAGTTTTTCCACAGTTGTGCCAGCAAAAACAGCATTGTAATTTTATCACAACACTTGATGAATACTCGGCCGAGTATCAAATATTCACAACTTGTAACCATCCGTTGTGTAAAACACGTTTCAACAATGCCTGTTGTTATTGTACAACTGTAAGCCTGGAGAAATTGTCATCACTACTGCATCTATTGTATATCTTGCCCTTTTGTTGCCTCGTCCTTCTTTTTTTGTTAACCTCCTATTCTCTCTTCCTCTACAACTCAGACAGGGAGGAGTAAAATGTTTATTGCTCTGCAAAAATGTCGAATTGTCATTTGAAAAAGGCAATGGAAGTTGTGTAGGCCTAGACGTTTGCAACAACTCTGACCGACTTCCAGAATCACAGATGATAGTTTATGACCATACGACTGTGACTAGTCCCTTATGGGGTGTAACTGCTATGGCCCACCGCATTTGAAAAGTGATGAACTTAAGTTTGGTTCCTGGATGGAACAAATCCCGAGTGACGAGCAGTAAGGCAGGTCAAAGGATAAAGGAGCCCCATATACTGTAAGGATAAACATCATTTAAAGGACCAAAGTAAAAGGAGACTTTATACGTTTTAGTTTGCTTTCTATACAGTAAGTTTCCCAATATCGTTTAATTAGCAACCTCTGCTAATCCGAGAGATGAAAAGTATCCACTACGTCTAGTATCGTAAATGAGTAGACTTCTGGTGGCTACGGCCACACTACGTTCTTATTCAATCGTTCTGGTTCTATCTGAGAGGCAAGTGGGGCTCGAACCACACTACGCAAAGTCAAACTAACAACGCCAGATGTTTTGCAGTAGCATAGGAATTGCCATCTAAATCACGTTAACAGGGTTCGTGTCTCAGAGCTCTAGAACTTATGGTGCGTTAATAATACCGCAGTCAGTACTACTTACATTGAGCTATCATCGTTACGGTATTTTGAGATAATTTTTTGCAAATAATGACAGGCTATATATGCTGTCATTATACATGCCCTGACGATTGGTAACAAGTCTAACAGGTTTGCCAAGCGACGACACACATTCATCTGACATTTTAGCAACAACTAGTCACCATTGCTGACACTTTTCAACACTTTTGCAATATTGAATGTGATAGTTATGGGCCTATAGTTTAAGTGGGTCAAATTTGTCTCCCTTTTTGAATATTCGGGTGATTGTATTACTTGGTAGAGTGAACCCTCTTGTAAGGATTTGTTAAATGAGTAAAAGGGTTAGCGGTGGTAGCCAAGTGTGGACTTTAATTCCTATGAACATCTGAAAACTCAGTTGGAACCATAGGAACTGAAACGCACTTTGGTTGTCCTTTCTTTTTATCGCTAGAAACCGTTACGATGGATCACCAATGAGTTATGTACTATGCAACCCACCAAGCCCGGTTCAAGGACGAACACCAGAAGGATTGATAAATGCAGGATTTATTCCAGGGCCTCGCAGTCTATCCTTAGGCGATGGTGTCGGTGGTTCAAGGATGCTTTAGGTTTGCTTGTAGCAGAGTGGCACGCTTTATGAAGAACCTCCGAAAGTAAGGCTGAATGGAGCTGCAGGTCCTTAAGTAGAGTAAGTACCCAGAGCTACAGCCAGGCAGTTACCCTAGGTGCCACCTCTGCTAGCAGCCATCCCCAGTGGCAGGCGACACCTGATCTCTAGGACTGGACCATACATCAGAGTTAATAGCATAACTGGAATACATTATCATAACAAGAAATACACACAGTACATAATATGGAGGCAGAGAATCCTGGTAAAGAAGTCCACTAAGGCCCTGGCTTAAGATAGAAGAGTAAACATGGAAAGTAGTGGAAACTGTCGTTACAACTAGATACGTAACAGACAGAAAGAAAACTATCGGTTTCCGGTCCAGCACTATTGGGGTTTATTCGTCATTCGGGGGTGATGCATCATCAAGGCGATTCCTCTCTCCTTCTTTAAAAAGAATGGTTATGTTAGGCCAAAAATGTAAACATCTGGCTCTAGGCATCGATTACAGTTCAAGGGATGAAAACGTATAGTTGGTGAACAAAACTGAACAACTCCGGACATACTCAAGCATCCGTGTCTGCAATTACTGTGAAGAACTGTTTAAGAACATCGTCTGATCCACGTAACACCATTGTGGATTACCTGAGTGGATTACCAGAGTCAGCAAAAACTAAAAAATTAGTTTGGTTTAATACAAATATGGCGGCCTCTTCTAAGACTGGAGCAAAAGAAAGCTAACACGCGTCGATACATGATAGGTGTAGGAGGATAAAAAAAAGAAAACTTTTCACAGACCTATTGTTATAAAGAAGAGTGGCAAAACAGACACAAAGGAACTAGCCTTTAACAGGCTAAGTACCCTACAAACAACAGGGCTATTTCCTTAACATAGGGGAGATGTAAATGCTATGTGGCACAGCCACGAATCCCACATGGCTTTTCCGGATACACTTGTAGTTGAGTACATCAGAACCCAAGAAAAGGAGTATGTAAGCAGTAATAAATATCCTTAGCTCAACAGCAGATATAACCGTTCATGTTAAATAGGTTGGTCAAATAACTGGACTAGAAAAGTGACAACAGGTGTGACAAAAAGCACCGTTAGATTAAACACTAGTAAGATATAAGTTACGAAGTTAGAAGGGGGATAAACCTTAGAAGATAAGAATAAGATATTTCCTTTATATGGGGAATGGAAAAGGGAATAACAAGGAGGTAAGAGTAGAAAATCGGGAGGAAGGGCTCTGAGTCGCTTGGAGCACCTAAGTTGTAGCACCATAACCTCTTCAACATGTTTCTGTGAGGTGGACACTCTTCTCCTTTGTTTATTGCGAAAATCGTGTTGAGGTATATGTGGAGACTGGAGGTCACCAGTACAATCGCTTTGACTTGGTCCAATAGTACAGAATCTTGGAGACTTGAATTAAAGGAAGTATGGTCCGTGTTTCAACACACTGCATGAATACCCGGAAGTGGGAGCGTGCTAATGGGCAGGGGGGGGGGGGGGTTGTGCAATGAAGGTTCTTCGTTTATGGCCCCATCAGAGGGCGAGTTCTGCTGGAGAAGGATCGAAGGAGTAGATGATGTAATATCAGAGTCCAGAGGAGGAAAAATACCACAGAGACGTTGGGAGAGGAAGCACCCGGTTGGCAATGGAGGCGTAGAGGAAGACAAGTCAGACAAAAACTCACCATCGAAACTTTTAAAGACATCCACCAGCTCATACCAGACATATACGGCACTCTGATTAAAACATTCCAAACCATTCACCTCTCCACAAAAGGAATTTTGGTATGAACTACAACTTGTCCTGTCAGAGGCTCATAGGTTTTGTAAATTCTGCTGGTCTTGTCAAAACCAATATAAATCTGTGAAGCTCCGATATTTCTAAGATTAGTGAGACGAACCACCGGGGGCAAGAAGACAGCAAGGCATCCATATCGCCTAAATTTGTGGGCATCAGGAATAGCACCTCCATAAGGCCTTCACCGGACACCCTCTTATCTGGGAGTGCCTTCGTATTGGAGTTATTGTGGATGTAACATGCTTCGGTACAAGCCGTACCCCAGAATCACTGTGGCATAGCCACATCTTGGAGAAGCAATCACACAATGGTTTTAACTGTGAGGTTTGCACGTTCAGAAATCATGTTTCCTTCTGGAACACGCGGAGCGGTATAGCAATACAGTATGCCATTGTATTTAAAGAATTGTTGTAACCTATTGACAA
Organism: Lithobius niger; assembly: GCA_023313725.1. NCBI lineage: Eukaryota > Metazoa > Arthropoda > Chilopoda > Lithobiomorpha > Lithobiidae > Lithobius > Lithobius niger. The sequence goes on along the minus strand of JAHWFP010189772.1, from coordinate 12,117 downwards.
AGCATTCGTCCACTACTAAAGAGACAGGCCCACGGGTGCGGAAGATGGTTAGTAATGCCTATATTCGGTCTTCATGCATACATCACATGTTGGGGGCTTCCCGATAAGTGTAGGACCTTGAATGTCCCAAACTGGACCATACGATTAAGCTTATTGTAGGACATATGGCCCGTGCGGCGATGAAGCATCGTAATGTCAAGATTAATATAGCATATTAATATAACATAGAAGGTGATATGTCTGGAGAACGGTTAGGCAAAATGACAGAACACATAAAGAAGAACTGGAGTCACACACTGGAACAGGAGCCTCATCAACTAGAGGCATTGCCAAGTCAGGCAATGTAGGTTGAACAAAGTCATTAACTTGACGGTGACAAGTCTTATTTGAAGAAAACATAGGGAGGGGCACTGTGACAGGCCCACCGGAGACATAGGGAGCATCAGCAACATCTTCCTGAATGGTCGTCCCTGACATGAGATGCGGTTTAAAGGTTAGCCTTAACTGATGGTATAACGTGAGGGCCAATATTCAAAATTAACCCCATTATCCCTCACCTAATCACCTGGTTTTGTCCTGATCAGAGACAAAAGGCGAAGCAGTAACTTGACATGGAACACTAGGTGAAGAATAGGGAATATTGTATACAGGGGTACCGGATCACCCTCTAAGGGGCAATAATTGAATAGAAAAAGGTTTGTGACAGACCTAATATTAGTATCAACAGAGTTTGTAACCCCCTCTACGTCATGTGTCATAACAGCCAGGAAAGGATAGTGTACTTGAGAATGTCACATTCTTCTTTCACTGGGGACAGAGATGAATTATCAGTATCGTGAGTAACATTAAAGGGCAGAGTACTGCTATCACACTGGTGGATGAGGCACAAAGGTAAAGGAGGGTTGTCAACAACACCATACACGTGCTTAGACTCAGTAATTTCCTTCACCAGGGGTGCATTTACTCTATATTACGGGGCTCATATGATACATTTAGGTTAGGAATGGGGTGAGGGGTTGGCGCAGTACAGGGTACTTCTAATTCGAGATAACCAAATACAATGTGGGTCTCACCCGACTGGTAAGCAGTTTGAATCTCACACTCAACAGTATGCCCTTGTACATCATAGGTCTCATCAATTGCTAACCTGCTTGTAAATAAATGAAGGGAACAATCACCACATTACTAGCACTTAGGGCTATGGTGCTGCCTAAGGTACGTATACTGTGGTCTTAAATTACAATTTAAACCTTCAGACAGTAGTCGAGATCCTGACTAGCTCATTGGCATCTCAAATGCATTATGAATAATTATTGGTGTCCTTAATGACTTTCCATTCCGACTGTAACCCGTAACTTTAAGGTCACCTATAAATACCTCCATAGCAGAAGCACCATCTGACCTTTGGACATTAACGTCTATTGATAGTTTTATACCAGAACCTAATGGACAATAACGATGCTTTGGAATCGTGTAAAACGTCATGAATCTGCTCACTTGCCCCGGTAGGAACACTTGAGTCCTTAAGACTACACCTACTCACATTTAGAGGTAGTCCTGCGCTTTGAGTACAGTAACCGCTTTGGTGTTGTTTAATCCGCATGGTAGCCAAACCGTAAGCCAGGTGATGCGGCGAAAGAAATTGTGTGAGTGTAATTGGTGCTGACAGAGGTACAGTGGAGTTGCGCGCAACTTCTGGCACTTGGAGCTCGGTAGTCAGGGTCATTTGCCGCATGGCGATGTGGGGGCGCTTGGTGCGCAGCAGTGACTGGAGCGACCTCTGCAGAAGGGCAGCAATGGGATGCATGCCCAAAGCTGAAGCAGAGTAAACATGGGCAGCAGGGGGCACCACTAGTATGTCAATTCTGGTACAATCTCAAAAATCGTGATGATAGCTACCGCAATGGACACAGTACTTGGAACCACGTTCTCAGCTACAGTTACTGCGTTCAGGTGATATGTATAGTATTGGACATTGCATTTTGAACACTTCAAATGGTGTGATGAATTCTGCATACGAATTAATCATTCCCAGTGGAAGCCAATGTTTGTGCAAACAAGTTTCTCAAGTGACAATGCTAAATCGTAACAATGAAGTTTTCGTCCAGGAAAAAGCACTGCATCAATGCTTGTGCGGGAAAATCCATTATCCAACACTGTACATTGCTGGGAATAAGCATTCAACAACACTACAAGAGGGGCGTCATCTTTTGTACAGTGTGGTGGGCCACGCATCGTGTTTGTAAGGAGGAGGTAGTGCGTTTGAATAGTTTGTACTGTGGGAAAGAACTATCGCAGCAGCTGAGGTCTTCCTGCAAAAGGTCGAAATTTTGTGGCCTGCCACTTCTCAGAACCATGAGCATGGTGGATCCTGCGCAGTACCCAAATGCAAGCCTGGGCTTCAGTCAATGCATAGCCAGTCTGGATCAAGTCTTCCAATAAACTGCATCCACAACGGATGTATGACAATATATCCTCTGTGCCAGGACATGGTAATACGGTTTAGGTCTGCAAGACGACAGACTTGACTAAACTGGCCAATAATGGCGTAATCGTTTTTCGAGTCTTTCTCATATCATACGAGCATGGCGAGTTGTCTGAAATTGGTGGCATAATTCGGGTGCCATGGTCCACATAAGCATAACAGAACACTCATTATTTGATTGCGACCATGCGTTCACTTCTGCAGGAGTTGCCACCAAAAGTTCTGGAAGGTTTCCCTAAAGAACGGTGTTTGCTTCTCGATAGGCTGGCATATAATTGGGCCCTTCATGTAGGGATGGGCAATAATAAAATTGTGACTACGCGATTATTGCAGTACCTTGATATGCGATATTTGCGAATATTGCGAAATTTCTCAACGTGTAGGCCAAGCTGTCTTTAATTTGATCAGTTGGTCATAACAGCTCTATTCCTACAGTAAGCCTACTTACTACACATGTTTAGGCCTAGTATTACTACGACTAGGCCTAAATGCACATACATAATAGGCCTAGTTAGAGCCATGTTAATACAAAATTATGAAAAAAGTTTATTCCTGTTTATTCAAAACAATTAAGTACTTTCAAATGTTTTAAGTATCTGAAATACCATATAAGCCACATTTGCCAGATAAGCCATACCCACAAAAACGGCATTACCTAAAAAAACAATGTATGCAATCCGAACAATTTCTGCACAGTTAAGTGACTTGTTAAGATGTAAAAATGTTGATATTAATTAATCAACAGCAAGCACTTTATGTAGTAACATTAGTCCTGTTAAAATCAGCAATGAGTAGCAATTTTTTTTTATACATTTGGAGGCCATGTTGCTGAAAAATGTAGATTAGATGGTTTATTAGAAATAACTTCAGAACGGTTGCAACTAGACGCCTTTTGCTTGCACCACTGGAAAGCTGGCAAAAATACGATTAAAATGGTGGATTTGAACGTCAAAATCGGTCAATATTTAGCGAAATTGTCGATAACGATGGGAAACAGCCGAAATGAGCTCAAAGCTGCGATGATCGCGAAACACGAAAATCATTGCGATAACACTAACGCGTGTGTTGTCTATCGCGATAATATCGAAAATATCGCAATATCGCCCATCCCAACCTTCACGTATGTTAATTTTCCAGTCCACTAAGGCATACGATGCCTTTATAAGTCTATTTATGATGAGACGGACTAGGTAGTACTTGTTAGACAGGAGCCTGTTAATAGTCCCACTGCTATGCCATGCTTGATACACTATATCTTGTGCAGTGTCGGATGTGACTTTGGACTTGTTACAATTCCCGGTTTCTTAAAACGTCTTGGGGATGGTAGGGAATATTCCTGTTTACAACTCAGTAGTCCTCACTGGCTGAATCTGCTACCACACGAGAAAAAGGGTTAGGCGAGGTAACCAAGCATGGACTTTGATTCCTGCGAACCTCTGGAAACTAAGTTGGAACCATAGAAACCGAAATGCACTTCGGTTGCCCTTTCCTTTTCTCTCTACAGGCCGTTACAGTGGATCTCCTAGTTATGTACTAGATCGCCTACGACACATGACAGGGAGAAAGAAAATAATTCGGTTTCCAATCCAGCACTATTGTGGTTTATTTGTCATTTGGGGGTGATGCATCATCGAGTGGTTTCCTCTTTCCTCCTTGAAAAGGAATGGTTAGGTTAGGCTGAAAACATAAACATCAGGCTCAAGACATTATTACAGTTCAAGGGATGAAAAACGTACAGTAACAAATCTGAACAACTCTGGACGTACTCGCGCATCCTTATCTGCAATTACTCTGAAGGACTGTTACGTCTGATCCACATAACACACAGTGGATTGCCAGAGTCAGCATAAACTTAAACATAGGTTTAGGCCTAATACAAATATGGTGGCCTCTCCTAAGATGTCGATACATGATTCTACAGGATGGTGAAGAGTAAGAGACGAGGAGACGAGTGATAACGTCATTACATGAAGAAATTGGGAATTACAAAAGGCTAAGTACCCGGGAAACTACAAGGTTATTTATATAACGTAGAGGGCGACGTAAATGCTATGTGCGAAAGCCGCGAGATGGGGGAATATTCCCACATTAAAGATAGGTTCAAGTCGCACACTAAACTCACCAGCAAACGTATTTAAAATAATAGCAGGTATGTTGTCGTCGCTCGACGCTTTGGTTTTTTTTTCCGTCGTATTTTTGTACTTCAGCTTTGATTTTTTCAAATGCAACAACATGGTCTCCAGTTCTTTTTATTATGTTATTGGCACCATCAGAGATGGGGATGGCACTACCACTGTCTCTGGTAAAAACACTGGAGAAAGTTGCTACCAAAACGTTCACAGTACTGGTTACGGTTTTGGTAATTGAGCGGCTCTCATCTCTATCCCTTATTACGGGTGCACGGGTAGCTGCAAGCACTGGGGCATCAGATTCGATAGGCGTCCTGGTCCCAGTGTACATCTCTGGCTTCGTACAGACCCAGGTTCGATCCTGGCGATGGGAAGTGTATATGTACGGGTTTTTCTCCGGTTGTTTCCCACCCGTTCCACGAGGGTTTCCTCCGGGTACTCCGATTTCCTCCCTCATGCGGCAAAAAACAACTGTCATAATGGCGGTACTTCTTCCACTTAACATCTGCCGCCTGGGGATTTGGGTGGGTGTATTTTAGTTGTTTTCATGGAAAGTCTTGAATGTGTAAACATATTAATTAATTGCATCTGTCGTTCACACCTTCGTATCATCTTTTAAAAATCAAGTTTTAAAATATAAACAAAAAACCAAAGTTGACTTTTTATTGTTTTACTGTAGAACAAGTAATTTTGCTGTTTGGAATGTTTTTTAGTTCATTTCCTAATGTTATTCCTGTGGGATATTGTCAACGAGCGTCAGTGTTCTGAAATTTGTAATATTTGTCAGACTATTTTAATTTTTGTTTCTTTGTTGAGAGATTAAGAGATAGTTTAAACCTAGTTCCATAAATATCAATAAATTGACCGGGGTTCACACCCACCACCAAAAACGTAAACCTGAAGCAGCCCACTACTTACATAGAATTGACTTGTCAGGTGTAGTTCACCGAATCTCACTCCAGGATCCATGGAATCTCGATTCATGAGATAAGGAGATACATCAATAACTGGAACGAAGTCAACGTCAATTATACCCCAATTGGTCTTCAGGTGGTAAGTGAAGGCTGGGCCACTTTGGCTGGTAGAAGTCTGAGAAATAAATGTTACCAATAATTCAAACAACGACATCATTAATTTTGTACATCATTTTGCTCTTTGCCAAATTACTCGAATTACTTATAATCTTATTAATTGAAACCTTATTTCACATGCTCTGTCTGTTTGTCCGAGGCTACGCTCTTAAACCGCTTAGGCCATCATACCCCGAGTGCTTCTATGAATTCAATAATTTTTGCAATCGATAATAATCCATTGCTTCTACGATCTTCAGGTTGGACCCCATTTTGGACGCAGCGACCACTGTTTGGTTTCCTTTAAAATAAATACGTCTACAAGACTATAATAGCCAGCCATCTAATGCTACAAAGTTAGATTATGTTATGTTAAAATCAGCGCTCCTCGATTTAAATTGGGACGAACTTATTTTTTCATCCCACCCAACCATACTCAAGGCTTGGAATTGTTTCTCTGATATATTAAGGGGTCAATTAAACCTTTGCCATACTACTGGTTCTAATTCAGTCCCGAAAGCCAAATCTGTTCCTTTTAACATATTAAAATTAAAACGCAAAAAAATAAAACTTTGGAGACGTTATAAGGCAAATCCTGAGGAAGCATCACTTTTCGCATACAAGACAGTAAGTAAGTCCTATTCTGAAGCAGTTGAGACTTGACATTCAGACGCCGAGTAACAAAATATCAAAGATGGAAATATTTCTACCTTTTTCAAATATTACCGCAAGATGACAAAAACAACACGCAAATTACCCCCATTTCAAGCACCTAGTGGGTTCCTGATTGATAATTAGTCGAAGGCGGATGCCTTGCGCTCCATCTTTGCATCAAATACAATTTTGGACGACGCAAGTCAAAACTTTCCCAGGCCTCAAGCTGACTCTTGCCAGTGTTATTGTGAATGGGTGAGTTTTGACCAACAAAGTGTGATATCAGCCTTGTCAAAGATTAAGCCAAGCAGGTCCTGTGGAGCCAGATGGCATTTCTACTTTTCTATTAAAGCAAATCTGCACTGAAATTTCCTATCCACTATCAAAACTCTTCTATTATTTGAACAGGGAGACATACCTGATGATTGGCAATCTGCAATTGTGGTCGCAGTCTTTAAGAAAGGGTCTCCATCTAATCCCAATAACTACAGGCCGATAGTGCTTACCTGTGTGGCATTATAAATTCAATGGGCCGACTCACGCTTGCAAAATAATGATCAAATTTACTTTCTCCTTCAGCATTATGTACAACAAGAAATTTTACAACGTGACATCGATCGAAATTGAATTTGTTCTACAAGACGACAAAGAGCATCCTCCCTGCCGCTTGTAGCTACCTTTTGCGAGTCCCACGTGTGGCGGTAAACGTTCAGTTCTTAAATAGCAAGTTTTCCCGCCAACTCCAGCACTGTTGCAAAGAATGGAACTGCTCTCTACTTGGTAAAGTTTGTTGCTTCATGGTGTTCCAAGGTTCGCAACTGTCACAAAAAGTTCTTCTTTGCCGAGAGGGGTAATGATCCTTAATTACAGATAATTATTGAATAGTCGTCATTACTTGTTCGAAATGGAACGCTACGGCCAAATCTTACAGCATGTAAGGTTATTAAGTCGATCATTCGCACTAAACTTCTAGGGTTCTTGGGACGGTTGTCTCTTATTACCCAGGACCAATTTGCTTTACTTCCTGGGAGGTCAGCAACTCATCAACTTCTTTGTATATTAGACAGGTGGACTTCTAGCGATGGATGCTGGAGCTTCGAGTGATATTGTTTACTTCGACTTCAAAAAATCTTTTAAATCAGTTGTTCACCGAAAACGTTTGGCTAAGCTTTGTAGCTGCGGAATAAATGGCCATCTTTTGAATTGGATTTCAACTTTTCTTCGAAATCGCTCCCAGCGGGTAATTGTTGAAAATACACTCTCACACCAGGTTAATCTGCCGAGTGGAGTACCACAGGGATCTGTGCTTGCCCCAATACTTTTCTTGATCCATCTAAATGATCTGGATTTAGGATCCTCTTCACCTTTCGGTGTGAAATTTGCAGACGATCTTAAATCAACTGCAGTAAACTTATTACCAGGTCCTTTAGTGTTCTCGAGGAAGAAATAGCATGAGTTTCTTATTGATCAAGTATTTGGCAGTTACCACTTTCTTTTCCGAAATGTCTTTATTTTCATATTGGTCTTGGGTGTTTAAACTATAGCTATACACTTGACGGTGATAGTCTTTCATTCGTGGAGGAGGTAAAGACTTGGGCATCTGGTTCTCCCGGGATCTAAACACTTCCGTTCATTGCAGTAAAACTAGTTCTTTGGCATTCCATAGTCTAGCTATTGTAAATAGATGCTTTAGATCTGGTGACCTTAGAACTAAAGTTTGGGCTTTCAAAGTCTTTGCTCGCCCGATCCTGGAATACGCATCACCAGTTTGGTCGCCGTATCTGGTGAAAGATATTGATTTGATCGAATATGTTCGGCGAAAATTTTTAAAGAAGTTGCCTGGACTACGTTAGTTGGGCTATGCTGAAAGACTAACCAGGACTTGTCTTGAGCTATTGGAATTACGTATAGACTTAAATTCGATCTAATCTTAACCTATAAAATTCTTCGGAATCTTCTTTCGGTGGATCTTCCATTTTTTGACTTTGCCCCGAGCCACCATAATACCAGAGGACACATATGGAAACTAGCAGTGCACGGTTTGCGCCTTGATTGTAGAAAAAACTTTTTTGGGGCAAATCGCGTTGTCCCTGTTCGCCCAAGAACAGTTTGCAAGGATTCTGGGAGTGGCTTTCGTTGCGAACTGTTGACAGAAGATCTTCGGCCATTCCTTAAAAGCAACACATGATCAAGCTACTGTAACTTAATATCACACCCCCGCATCGAAATGGTACGGTCTTAGCAGCTCACAACCCTTCCGGCAACCATCTACCTTCAGGTGGTAAACCTCATTATTAGTATAATTGCAAAAATTATAGATTTGATAAAAGCACGAATGACATTCGGTGCGAGATTTTTTTTGTTTTCTTTCCGCTAAATGATTCTCCAGGGTAATTTCGGTTTACGATTACCGTTTCGGTTTTGACTTAGATTTTCGAATTAGTGTGGAATAATTTCGATTCACGATGCTGAATTTTACGATGTTTATAATGTTTTCTTCTATTTGGCATAACGATACTAGCCCTCATCGCATTTCGTCATCCTAATTTGTTTGCTTCAGCATTGGTATTTCGCATTAAAGGTACATTCCTTCTGATTACCTTTTCTGTATGGTTCAGTTTTGCAATACTCCTTCAGTCGCGTGTAAATGTTGCAAAGGCATTCATTTAAAAAAATTTCTTCTCTTGTGAGAAACGGTTTTGCTACAGTCACACTGACCTGAGTAAATGTTGAATAAGCAATTTTCTGCAGGATGCTCGAATGTAGTGAGAAGGTATGTCTTTTTAAATAGGCCTCAGCTAACCCTAATTTTTTTGCCGCTCACAAACGAAGTTAAACGTAGGCTCCGAATCTTTATGAGAAGCAGCTTTGTATTTCCGTAAAATTTCCTCTCCTGCCTATTCTACAGCCAAATTGGACACCCGAGAAACACTCTGAGTGCTCTAGATGCCAATTAAGCCTCCTAACAAGCATTTGCTCTTAGACCTAGCGCCCACAAGATATAAGATCAATAGGCCTATAATTAGTAAAGATCAGAGCGCGAACTGCCCCTTTTGCATATTGGAACGAGCTCAGTGAACAGCCACCAGGGCGGGACAGTGCCACTATCTAACAAACTTTACACAAAACCAAGAAACTCAGTCAAGGCTTAATTCTTCAAGGAGTGCAGAAACATGTACGAGAAGCTATCCACACCAGTCGCACTTCCTGGCTTGCATTTTAACAGGGCAGCCGTAAGCTCCCGAATGTGGAAAGATGAGTCCGTCGATTCCAAAACAACCCGCTGTTGCAACTGTGGAGGAACACCACCTCTCGGGAGAGCATAAACCTCAACAAAGTGCGCACTGAACGCATCTGCCATCGCTTCACCTCTAAAGAACATTTCTGTTGGAACTGAATACCCGAGTCGTTTCTACTTTACGATCTTGAGGGCGCACTGCCTTCCATATAGAGGAAATGGAGGACCATATTGTATTTATTCAGTACACACAACGAAGGCCAATTCTCGTGCAACTGCCATGTATAGTAATCATGAACCAGCAGATGGTGAGAGTTTCTACTATATGTAGGCCCGCCGCCTATCTCTGACAGTGATTATACATTTCATCGTCCACCACAACGGCTTACCCACACCACGATGAGTGCTGTGCTGCTTACTGCACAAACTCAGTGTAAACCATTGATTGAGCCAGCTGCTGAAAGAGTCATTATCAGCTACGGGGCTGAAACGCAGCGGTGCAGCTCTTTGATGCACCTGGTCAGATGGGTACAAGATAATGGCAACTGAGACTGGGAAGCTGAATGCATCTGCAATCTCAGACGAGCACAGAAAGAAATGTATTACAGACTCTTGCAAACAATCACCTTGCCACCTGACAAACGTCGGAGTCCCATTCTGGATGATTCTGAAATTCAAATCTTCAAGTGCTAGTGCCAGTTTGCGTCAACGAGAATCACGGCGTAGTGAACCCCATTCAAAATGATGGACATTGAAATCCCCCGCTACAACACACGGCTCTGAGTACTGCTGCAGCCACCGAAGTCAAGCAGCTTTTAGCAACCCAGAGGTAACATGAAGGAAAGCAAGTTACTCACTTGCCTCCAGTCTATACGCGAATGCAGCATGCATCAATCCCTGAGCGCTCACGATGCCGCCACACAAGATAGGGTACTCTCCACTTGACAAAAACACTTGACTGTGGACTAGACATAACATTGTCTGTATTGCCAACTGGTATGCTGTAGCCTTATGCTATTCCCGCTTGCTGGATGCCAAGAAAATCAACGTGTTGCAACAGACTCTTAACTTCCTCAGCTTAATTAGGCCCCTGGCATTCCAGGAGCCGAAGGAATACTCACTTCCGAACAGTCTAAACCACCAAACCACATCTACTCCCACATCTACTACACATCTATTGTGGGTGTGGCGTATCTTGAGTCCTGCAAAAAAGTATTTTGTGAGCGGCTACGTCTTCCTGGAGGGGGTGGCTTTAAACGATGGCCGCCATTGTTCTTGTAAACATCTTGGATATCAACAAGGCACTCTGCTACTGAAAACATACAATCGATTATCTGTGTTCGTTCTGCGGAGAACTCAAGATAGGCCGTGGACACTATAAACCTCTCTACACCCGCTCCTGCATCACTCCACCACTCTCTTAGCACATTCATACTCGCACCTAAACTCACATCTTCTGCCTCCATCCAGGCCAAACTGTCGCTGTACACATCTTTACTCAGGACTAAGCTGATCCACCACAGGAACTGTCGCCAGCCTCTTTGCTGTTGCCACTTTCACTACACACCACACTATCTCTCTGTACAGAAGACTTTCGTCTAGTAGGAGACACTTTACTCAGACTAGAAAGACTTGAGTTCACAGCAGGCTGACTTACCTGGCTCAGGTACCAAACTACAATCACTAACTTGCACTGCTTCACCATTACACTGTTGCACTATTACATCACCACTTTCTTCTCATTACGCTTCACATGGGGAGTGGTGCGTTTCCTCTTCGCAGGAGGAGTGAAACCACCGTGCTGTACGGAGTTACTCTCAGAAGCATGCAGCCCAGCTGAACTTCCTGCACTAGCAACACCTGTGGTACTAGACACTCCTGCATCCACACTCACAACTTAACTCCTGAGGTGGTCTGTGGGTTGGTATCGAGTGAATTGCACACAGCACTACTGGCTTCACAACGCTCATCATCTTCGTGAGCACTTACCTGCTTCACTTCTTGTAAACACCGCCCCGCGTAAATGGGGACAAAGGTCACGTGGGTTACGAAAACAGCTGCATTTCCTTACAGAACACGCTGGCACACGCGCGACGAAAATGGCCGCGCAACGCGCAGCGGAAGCAGCGAGGTGGGCGGTCAGTAGCTCGTCCATTGTATCCGAAATGTTCATGAATCGATTATTTGTGGTAGTCAATTTGCATTGCTACTCGCTAACTAATAAAGAGTGACAATTATTTTGATCACAGGTGGCGTTTTTCCAACTTACATGAAAATAGTATTACAAATGAATGCAATATTTTTAATTAATGACTCCTCAAGTTTCAAACTATAAAACGCACATATTGGAGTTATAAGTGTCCTGAATACCAAATATCATTCGTATCTGTCGCATAAATTACTTTATACGAGTGAAACAAAATCCACTCAAAACCAAAACTGGTATAAGAGAAGCCACCAAGTTTCCAAAAAGGGTCGGCCTTTCAAAGTAGTGACATCATTCAACCAAGGAAAGGCCGCCAAGGTTAATCCTATTAGCCA
>JAHWFP010189771.1:1227-11942 GCA_023313725.1 Lithobius niger | reverse complement strand
TAATGACCAAGCTGTCGACGCGCCATTAAGCCTCATCTCCCCCCCCCTCACCACCAGAAAATGAAATACAATTTTTTTTTAAATTGCAGGCTAAACTTGTAATCAAATGAATAAACAGAGCTTTTCTTTTTTATGTATTTTATTTAGGTGTATATATATTTTTAGCAACTTTGCAATGTATGTGTAGCCTAATTTGTGTAGTCTAATTATTGTGTTTATGGGGCTTATTTTACAAATAAATTGTGCCGTATTGAATCTTACGTTACGTTCAGGTTGAATTAAACGGAATAAAAGTGCCTAATGTGGTTGCCTTGAAAAAAAAATCCTTGCCCCACTCTGTTTCCAGATATGTTTCCCCCCCCCCCCCCAAACAATTCAGTCCTGACGCCGTCACTGCTGCTGACATGTACAAATCCGTGTAGTTTGGATCCTAATTTTGTAAGTTTATCCCAAAGTAATCAATAGAGAAAATTCGAGGATGAAGTTTTAATGTTTTTGTAGGGGAAGATACCCGTTGTGCTCACGTACAAACTAAACCAAACTCGCCGGGTTGCATATCCAGCAGTGGCCCACTAAGGAATTACGTTTGTAGGGGCAACAAAAAAAAATGGAACTCGCAATGGAACACCATAATTCAGCTCACGGGTTTAAGGAGGGCAGGCCCTGTAAAACCTCTTCGTTTCAGCAGTTTTGTTAATTTAAAACGTGTAAAAAGGAGATATTCAGATTTTTTGGGTTGCAATAAATGCATTCTGTCAGGCAAATGTTACTTCATAATTCCTCCCGGGTGCACCACTGGTTGCAACCCCAACGTTGGCAAGAAAAAAAATGAAAACAGCTAGTATGCCTGAACATCACAACTTTGACTAATTAAGTCCTTTAAAAATGTGCCTATACTGTTGCATTAAAGGCCTTAACTTGCAACAGAGATTGTGATAGTAACTGCATGGCGAATGGGAGTCCAAAGCAGTGTTCGGCGGCATGTCCCTCGGCGGATGGTGTGCAGGTTGTATCATAGCTTCTTGTATGTAAGACTTAATGCTCGATTTCACGTAAATGTGAGACGCGTCGTCCAGGCGTTGCGCTGAAGTGAAAGCACGAAGAACGAACTACCCCAATCATAGCATTGATTAGTGTTAGCGGGACGCACCAAACGTGGCAATCCTTTCATTATTGGGCGATAAGTCTGTCCTCCTGTCCGGTGTTTTTCAATTTTTGCAGGAGGTACAGATGTATGACAAGATTAAGATTAGGGGTTTGAATAATATCTCTGTAATGTGTGGTGCAGTGGCAACCCGGACCACTGCACTGTGACTGAGGTTGGCGCTAATGACCAAGCTGTCGACGCGCCATTAAGCCTTAATCCTCCTCCCCCCCTTTCATTATTAGATTTACCGGTGTTGCAGCACTAAACGAACATTATTTTACGGTAATGGTGAATATTCTTGAAGCCTTCAGACGATTTACTGCTACGTCAAAGGATGGTTTAATACATTCTTAATGAGAATTGAAAACGCCGTAGCGTATGATACAGTACAATGCACACGTACCTTGGTTCTTCTTCTGTTTGAAATTCCTGAAATTAAACCTCTGGAGACTTTGTTTTTTCGTCGAGTGGAGAAAGAGGTACGTATAGCATGAAGCCAGTGTTGCTAAACTTTAATAATTTGGTGTCAATGCAATGTTTCAAGCTTAAAATCCGCTCATCGGGTGTCACGACTCAGTACCTCTCACAGTTCAATTCGCATGCTATACCACGCGTCATGTCTGTTTGCTGTGACGTGCATATCACGTGACTGGGCTAGTCCAATCAGACGGCCAAACAGCCGTTGTTCTCGTCCGTCATTGGCTAACTCATTGTAACGTCACGGCACACAGCCATTGTGCATGGTTTAGAGCAGTTCATTTTTGGGGTGTTCGCAGTGCTACTGGTGGCATAACCGGCGGCTAACTGGACGACGCGTCGAATTTCTAACGTTAAGCCTTTTACATCCAGGAAGCTATGGGTGTATACAGGGTGCCAAACAATGATAGCTACCCCCCTCCCCAAGAGTAAACCCAGCGTGATAGGGAAAAAATGAAAGTATCCTTAGGTAGCCCATTTTATTGTGGCTCAATATTCAGTGTTCACTCCAGTGGCAACACAAACAGATTGAAGACAGGAGGGTAGGAAGACAAACGTGGCTAAAAAAACTCCATGTGAACTCCATATTTTTAAGCACAGCATCAATGTGCTCCTCCATCCTGGTACGACTAATTCAAGTTGCTAGAGGTTCAGACAGAATCCTTTTTTCCTACATTGTCCTTCAAGATGGAACCAAAGTTTTCAGATTGGGAGAATTAGGGCCACTCTTTATTACCAAAGAAACACGTAGCTTTTTGAGTCAGTTTTGTCTTCCTACCCTGCTGTATTCAATCTGATCGTGACGCCAGAGGAGTGAACACTGAATATTGAGCGTATAAGTGTAAACCCACAATAAAATGGGCTACCTTTAATTTTGTTCCTATTATGCTTAGCTTAATCTAGGGAGAGGGGGGAGGGGCTATCATTGTTTGGCACCTCCTAGAAGAGGAAGTTACGAATAAGGCAATGAATGTTAATAACCCACGGAAACTCTGTACTCAATCACTTGCTTTGAGAAAAGTAAATATTAGGAAAAATTTTTTAATGGCTTGGCAAGATTGTGATGTCAGTGCCTGTTTCTTGAAAACGAAGGTATAAGGAACCAGCAAAAATTTCTTTACCCCGCTTTTCACTGTACACGTTGAAAATGCTGTGCACTACCACTGCACATAGCTGTATACCAGCTCAGCCTCCACGCGAAATTTGTACTGGCAGTTAACGCTCTTCTGTGTACTTCTAGTAAACAGAGTATGCCCTAAACGCGTACGGCTACTACACAACTTGTTGGTTGCCAGTCGTAGCCTATACACAGTTCGTCTGGAGGTTGAGCAGATACACACTGAAGTGTACTTGCAGAGTCTGCACAGAGTATGTGAGGGCAAGGGGGTGTCTTAACCTTAAAGGGCAATTACGTCCATTTTGACATGCATGTTTTACATTTGGATCACTTACACGATAACTAAACACAAGAATTCTTGTGTTTAGTTATCCTGTCAGTGATCCAAAAGTAAAACATGCATGTCAAAATGGATGTAATTGCCCTTAAAAACAGTTCAAATTTCAAATGTACCGTATCAAAATTATCCGGTTTAATTTATTTTATGACACAATGTTACAAATCTAAGATTTACAAATCCTTTGGACGAAGTGGCAGTATTTCAATAACCTGTGCCATTGCTTTTGGTGCTGAGAACATTGCTCCAAAGGTAACAGCACGGAACACTGAATAAAGATACGGGATTGCAACTGCACGTATTTTTATTTTGAGGTACAACATACACTTTTCCGTGTACACAGGTACAACAAACAAGTGACAACGAAATTGTTTATTAATCCAAACGATAAAATTGTCATTGGAAAATTAAAACTGAACAAAGTCCCATCGTAGCGGCTTTACTGCAACTTCCAATTTTCCAGCATGATCCTTAGTTCCTTGAAGCTGTGTTTGTTATCCAGTTGTAGAAATAACCGACATTAGCAAAAAGCTCAGGAAAACCAAGGGTTGCGCAGTCTTTCGACCAAGATACTACGCCGACCAAATACCATCGGTTACCAACATAACACGCTAGTGGACCTCCAGAGTCTCCCTGCAAAAAAATAAGTAAAATAAATACATAAATCGATAAAATTAACTGTTTAAATCGGGGGTCGACTTAACCAAAAATGAACTCATTGTCAGTGAAATGCCTTGGCTTTACAGTCTGAAGACGCTGTGATCTGACAGTATACGTCTCTGTGCACTGGCACAGCCAACACACGAGTTGTGTACTAGTTGTACACTGTTTGTGCAGTAGTGGTACACATTCTGATGAACAAAATGTGCTCTGCCACTACACAAAATGTACACTGCTAGTATCCAACTCGTGTGTTGACTGTGCTAGTACACAGGGATTGTACTGCCAGATCACAGCGTCTTTTCGAAATTAGTAACCTTGTGGAGTCGCGAGCAGAGACTGCGAAAGAACAAGGGTAACATATAGTAAAGGGGAACAGTAAGTTTTAGTAGACATTAGCCTGGGGATTTTTTTTTTGCCCCTTCTCTTCGCCATTTTCTGCCTTTTTCTTGGCTTTTTTGGCCCTTGGGTTTTCCCTTTTAGACCTTTTTAACGCTTTTAGGCCCTTTCACAGGCACCGACCCACTAGCAAAATCGGCATTAGACCCCATTTTTTTTAAAGAAAAGAGCATTTGTACGTGAAATGCATGAGCATTGTCCCTCCCCCCCCCCCGCCACTTCTCCTGTTCACACTACTGGCCATATGCAGCAGGTTTCAGTAGTGATTCAATTTTTAGTATTTTTTTTCCATTAACGTTAAAAGTTTCTTGATATGTATGATTAGCGTGGCATTTTTCCAGCATTACTTGCGTAACAAAGTTTTTTTTCATAATTTTTCTCTCGGAGTCATTCTTTGTAAGACTGACTAACTTTTTAGCACACTGTGAACAGTAAACCTCTCACTCACTCTACTCTCTGAATAAGCACATTTTATTCAAGCTCCTCCTATGATTTGCTCAACCTTGAATTTCGACCCCATACCCAAAAAAAGATTTCATTGCAAAATCAACACACGTCATTCAACCATAGGCCATGAAATTATTCGTAGAACATTTCGTTTGAATATCGTTCATGTGTTTGGCCACAACTGCGAAACGAATACTGACAGACAATAAAGCAGACTGCAAATTGCCAAACACAGGTGCAACACAGTAGCATATGTCTAGATTTATATTCTCCAAAACAACAAACAATCAATCACCAACATCAACAACATAACATCTTAAAAATTCAAAACGCTCAGACTAGTTGTTGTCCGAAGGGGGCTATTCGTGTAGAATGTTCGTCGTTTGACCGATGATGGGACACTTTGGAATCAAGAAACAATCAATAAACATGAGCAGAGTTAGTGTTGTTGTTGCTGAGCAGGCGTGAGATGCGGATATCACCCCTTCTTTTGGATCTCAGTCCTAAACCATTGTTGCAATCGTATCGTCTTCTGTCGGGCAGATCACCGGGTACGGTTAACGCTCGATAAAACTCTTTGTTGTTCGATTGTTAAAGGAGAACTGAGATCGTGAAATTGTGTGATAAAATTTCTTTCCACTACATGTCATTGCCATTATCAAGCAAGTGCGTGACTTTCGAAATGGTAGTATTGATTCACGCACTTGCTTGATAATGGCATGTAGCGAAAAGAAATTTTACCACCCAATTTCACGATCGCAGTTCTCCTTTAACAATAGAACGCGACAGGGTTGCAACAATGGTTTAGGACTGAGATGCAAAAGGAGGAGTGATATCCGGGAACCACGCCTGCTAAACAACAACAATACTACCTCTTCTCGTGTTTACGGATTGTTACTCAATTCCGAGGTGCCCCAACACCGTTCCAGCATAGGAGTTGAGTTGTGTTTGGATGGATAAGCAACTCCCAGCTCAAATGTATAGCCGAAGTGCATAGTCTTCGATGGCAAGCGTGACTCGCGAATCTATCCCAGAATACAAAGCGCGTCTGCTACTTCCGCCTGACCAAGCCGCCATGAAGTATTCGCGGTTGATCCGCTCGAATAGACGAATGGAATTCCACCGTACTACGTTGTTTATGATGTATCAAACGTAGGTAAGATAAGAGATTCTTATATTGCCAGGCGTAGGTGCCATTGTGTTTTGTAACAAAGTTCGACAGTCGAACGAAACCTTTACGCCGATTGTTGGGGAAGTAAATATCGTCTTTTCGTAACACACAAGACGGGGTGCTTATGAATGCATGATATTTGCAAGAAAGCCGGTGAAGCATGAGTCACCTTCTTGTGACAACAGTAAGTTTAATCATGTTAAAATGTCGTAACAGCAGATAAATTGAAAAAATTACTAAATTTAATTTGGTACCGTTATACCAGTTTAGTACCGTGTTATACTAGGCACCGTCTGCTTTCTCCGCCATGTTGAAAGATGGTTTAGAGGAATTAAACCTAGTGCGTTGGGTGTAAATTTCCGATCACGCGGCCGCGAGTGCCGATTGGAGTGGCGGTATGTCTTTTGATGCCACGCTCTTAAGCTTCCGGTTTAGTCAAGTTGCTTGTCCATCCAAACACAACTCAACTCCTATGGTTCAAGCAACGAAAATTCTACCACGACAGACAAAAAACAGTAAAACGTTTTCGCGTCCAGAACGTTGTTGCTTTGTTCAAGCAACGAAAACTGAACGACTAAATACCCCTTCAACAAACAAGGAATATGGCTGATAATCTATACAAACCAATAATAGAAAATAACGAATCGTTTCGTAATATTTCATAAACTGATGTACACAATGAATTTTTATTTTTTTTATGTTCACGCGTGGAAAATAGCCTAATTACATGATACAAAAGTAAATTTCATTCTATACTTGTTTCATAACTTTGTTATTATTTACAACAACATGTGTTGTGACGTAGTTAACTTACTTTGCAAGGCCCCATTTCTCTGTCAGTGTACCCGGCGCACAACATATCATCAGTAACTGTGTTGTCGATTTGCCTGTATTTATCTCTGCACGTCTTCAGAGGTAGAAGGGGTGCAGGCGTAACCTGGAGAATGTTGGGATTTTGTCCATCTGAAATACGAAAAGCTTTGCAATGAGCCCATATTTTTTTTTCTGGGATGGAAGTTAACAATGTGAAGTAAGAAAAGCGTAGCAACACCCATTTTTTCTTATGATGGAAGGTAGCAAGAGTTAATTTTGTTTCTTTTGCTGTGTGATGCAATGGGAATAACTCACAATAAATGATTTTTTTATATTAGTTGTTGTACCTAGGTGTAGGTCAAATTAAACGAGGGGGGGGGGAGGGAGCGGGGATACTGAGGCTTAATGGCGCGTTTACAGATATGAGCCTGTAAACTTTTCTGTAAGGTTTCAGATACTGTAGTTTTGCATGGTTTGTAACCGACGTGAAACCTTACTGCTGTATTCAAATGTTTACACCTTTCTTGCTTTTTCATACGATAGATGAGCTAGTGATTGATGCATTCTACTTGCTTAAATGACATTGCTGAATAACGTTTAAAAACGAATTGTCTTAGCGTGTGTGCACAGCTCTACAGGTAATTCCGGGTTCGTGCAAGTGTTTGAAAAACTGGAAATGTCCTGGAAAGAAATAATCAAATTCTTTGCCTGGAAAAGCGCGTGAAAATCTTGAAAAATGATATAATAATTATGTTGTAAGATGGTTACGGTAAGAAGTGCATTGAGTACACACAGATTTATGCTTGGCCCCAGGTTACTTCTTCCCTCGCCGTCCTTTGCACTAGGACTTGCGAACCAGACTTGCTCGATTTACTGAATGCCGTTTCGAACGCACTTTCCACGGCTTCTTTGGTTGTCGAATTGTACGTCGTTTATAAGATTCTCGATTTGGTTGTCTAGCGAAGAGGTCCCATCCACACACCTCGGCGTGTGTGAAAGTTGTGGTCTAGATGGCGCCGTTCGGTCGGCTTTTATAGCGCGAGGGCAAACGGTGTCGTTTATTTTGGGCACGATTTCAAAGAGTGCCGTTTAAGACAGCCGTGTGTTGGGGCATGCTGGCGGAATTACCAACCATTCTCCTGCTCGCGTGTGCGCGTGCAAAGCTGCCTTATGGGTAGCTTCTGTTAGTGACTAGCCTGTCTATGTGGTTTTGCTCGTATAGCCAGGCTGCGTCACAATGTATCATCAGTAGGGTGATGAATGGAGAGTAGAATGCTGTTTCAGTAGCTGTCAAATTACACGCGCATTGTTAACGCGTCGAGCGAGAGCAACTGAACTACCTTTTTAATACCTTTTCGATCATTCGATGATGTGCACACAAGATTTTCAAAATTGTTGAGTCAAATATTAACGCATCCAGACGGAAATCTTAGGAAAACACGCAAAATGCATTCGAACACTGCACATATTTTCACTCCAGCTGCATCATCATCCCAATTAAAGACGGGGAAGCCAAAGGCTCACAAGAAATAACTAAATACAGATGCAAACCTATTTACGTTGCCTTTTGGAATTATATGTCAGACTGCCTGAGCGGGGAATCGAACCCAGGACCTTTGAAATCAAAGGCCAAGGTCCTACCGCTGAGCCAGACTGACACGGCCAAAAGGAAACGTCCATAGGCAGCATTTAACACGTGCGTATATACATATAAACAAACACTTTCCAAAAGGTCCTAGGTTCGATTCCCCGCTCAGGCAGTCTGACATATAAGTCCAAAAGGCAACGTAAATAGGTTTGCATCTGTATTTAGTTAGATCTATCGCAATAATGTGAATTGAAGTTTGAACTACCATTGCTCTGACTAATACTATAATGACCTGGATACAGTCTTTGGTACAACCATGATCTCCCCATTGTCCTTCTCCATTGAGGAACTCTCACCGGTTGAAGGCGATGTAGAAATTAAAATATAAATATAAGGAAACATGTTGGGCTTACTTAGACGTAGGCTTCCCCAACCCGATGAAATGCAAGCCTGGTTTGCCTTTCCCTCTAGTTTGCTTGCTTGAGGATTGTACATAGTAATTGATGCGACGAAGTTGTTGTAGGTGAATCGACCATTTATCTTCATCAATGTAACATCATTTTGGTAGAGCCTTGGATTATAGTTTTCATGGACTATAAGCTGTATCAGGAGACAGAAAGAAACCTTTGTAACTTTCTTGTTTACAGAAACTACCAACAGGAAACAAAACACTTTTTATATCTTGGTACAAACACAATGGATCCAAATGCTGTTGAAACTGTACTAGGCCATTACCGAACTAGGAAACAGGCTTTGGGCCTATTGTAGGCGGAGCGAACAGACCTCTATTTTAAATTTATATTTAGTGTTTATTTTAATGACCGTACCAAATGTGTTAATGCTCCTTAAAAATCGAGGAAAAATGCTCATTCGGCTAAGTTTGGGGCTATGTGCCTTTTGTTGTGACGTACTGCTGTTATTTGCAGGCCTTTGTCTTATTTTAGCTTTATTTTCTAATAGGCCAAAGCTACATATCATATTTATGATTTATTTATATTATATTAATTGGCTTTCGTTCGCTCCATCATTTAGTGTGTGTTTAATTATTTTTAGCTTCTTTCCACATCCGACACTAAAGATGTGAGCCATCTCCGTCGACTAAAAATAAAACGGCACGTTTGTCACGGCTGGTTGGGCTGTTGCCGCTAATAATAATTCTGACATTGTTTACAACAATAATTAGTGCTGCACAAAGTGCTTTCCCAGATTACAAAATGTTAATAATAAAGCATTTAACTGTAAGCCAAACAATCATCAGAGCGATCGTTTTTAACAATAATCAAAATATTCAGCAGGTTGGCAAGGCTGCCGCTGGTCTAACACTAGTCTTGACAACGCTACCAACGAAAATATAGAGGCGCACACCTCTATTACGCACAGCGATAGCGATCTTAAAACCACATTATAATCCATCAGTAACGATCACACTATTGTAGGTCAAAAAGTGTTAGCTCTTAGGCCTACTTTAGCCTTTAGGCCTAATTTGTAGCTTTTAGGCCTAATTTTCTAGTTGTCATTTTTATTTCGTAAGTATAACAGCTGCGTTTGAGAATAGGCCTATTGATTAATGCACCACGGTATCGAGACTACACGTTGCTACACATTGCCGTGGCAACGAGGAATCTTTCAACTATTAGACGCAGGCATGTTGTTGTTTCGTGCTGTATGTAAATACATCGACTGCTGTATGGATTCGTTTTATATGTATAGCTTCGCTGTGATACGACGATTTAGGGGAGGGGGGGGTGATGAGGCTTAATGGCGCGTCGACAGCTTGGTCATTAGCGCCGACCTCAGTCACAGTGCAGTGGTCCGGGTTGCCACTGCACCACACATTACAGAGATATTATTCAAACCCCTAATCTAAATCTTGTCATACATCTGTACCTCCTGCAAAAATTGAAAAACACCGGACAGGAGGACGGACTTATCGCCCAATTGACGCACAATGTCACGCGGAAGATGGAAACGACGACGAAAACCATCAAGATGGCAACAATCAACAAGTAAGTGCCGGACGATTTAGGTTTTTTAGGTTTTTGGGTATCCGGGATTCCCATCGCTAGTGTAAATGCAGTTTCGTCACCATGCTGAAGGTAATCCCTCCAAGCATTCTTTTTTCAAATGGTGCTAAGGTGTATTGTTAATAGAACCCTTCTGTTTTCTAAAGTTGCCATGTTGCAGTTATGGTTAAAATGCGACAATCAAATGTTATTATTTCATTGAGTTACGTCGAAAAAGGTTATCAGCTAGAAAGAAGCAACCAAAATTTAATTTACCGTGTTTTTTTAATTTAATTTAATTCGGTGTTTCAAATTTCATTCCAATCCGACCTTTTGTTGTGGCTCCACCCAGACTACAAAAGTTCAACCAAGGACCAACCAAACTTTTGCAATTTGGTGTCCGTTAAAGGCTACGCTTCGCTCGCTTCGTTCGCTTGCTCCGACAACAATTGTGTGACAGAACGACTTGCCGAAAATATTGTAACGGCGAGCAATATTGCAAGCAAAAATCAAACATGATGACTGCATAAAATATTAGGTTTTGCTTAAATGGTCG
>JAHWFP010189767.1:0-10184 GCA_023313725.1 Lithobius niger | reverse complement strand
TTGTTTGACTACGGCTTTCGCCAAGTTTTTGCTCTAGAACAAAAGGAAATTTCCTTCAAAATGTCACACTTTTCAGAGTTAAATTGTTTACTTTTTGGCAGTTTTTTTTTTACCAAGGACAGCATCTAGGCAACGGTCTATTTTTTAGCCTTTTAAAAGTTACTGCAATAATTTAAGTTTGTTAGTTGTTGGATTCGAACCAATATTCGGTTGGTTTGGAGATGACGATGCTAACCATTGCTATGTGCTTGCCCGCTACTCTCTGGGTCTCTGTGGACCTTTCACATAGCTTGGGTCGCGCGTTAGGACTTTTTTTGTGTGTTGTCCGCCGTAGCCGTATGGCAACACAGTCATTAAAGGGTTAAGCTAAATAAGTCTTTTCCGGGATATGGAGAGCACGAATTATGTGTGTGGATATATGGATTTGGGCAGGCATGTTGTCCTGTAGATGCTTTCAATCCTCGCATTCCCCCCCTGCCTGTACCGAAAGGTGCATACGTGGGAAGGTTCTTTCTTTCTCCCTCTCTTTCTCACTGTTCTCCTCTCAAGACTGGTTTAAACTATGATGTATTTAAGGAGCCAAAATAAAGCTGGAATAAAGGTTGAAGTTGTTTGCCTTGTTTTATGAGGGTTTTTAAGCGTTTCAGTTCTTCTATAAGTTAGTAATAGTAATTTTCAGATCCTCCACATGCCCGGCACGTAATTATAGGTACGTAAAGATGTACAATCAAGTAAAGATGAGTGATTTTCCAACTAATTCCGGTAGGAGAAAAAACTAGGATATCGGGAAGAAAGACAAAAACGAACGTGCCTGCAGCCTTTTCGTTAACCAAGTTACACCTATTGGAAGCAATGCAATACACGAACCTAACGTTACGCAACGCGTCTAATTTTGCTAGATATATTACGTGTCTTCCTCGTCACTCGTAATTTTTGACACCAAAATCCTTAAAGGTCTCAAGAGTTTGTTTTCAACAATGCACAGCTTTACTGCCGCTTAGGTCCAAAATGGAGGGTACAAACCATATTTCTTTTTCCAAATGAGAGGGTACAAACCTTATTCTTACCAAAAATGGCTGTTTTCTGTGACTGTGACTTGTGCGAGTCTCCAACTATGTATTACGAAGGGCATTCCATGGAGAAAGTAGGATCCTACTCGGGAAAATTCGGACCAAGGTCACTGACCTGACATGATCCGACCTAACCCAAAATGTCAACCAAAACATGCAAAAACTCGAGAGCAGTAATATCACGTTCGCTGATCTTCACTATATCCCAAGGAACAAAGAATTATGGCTGCGTGGTTAAGGTAAAATATTACTTTTCTTTGGCATAAACCAGCAACAATTAAGCCTTATTCAATACTTATTGGCTCCTTCTATGTTTACCCTGTTTGGTTTCTTCCCTTTCTCGCGACGGATTAGACAAGATCTCCGGGGGCGAAGCTTAACACTCTACCAGGTTATGTGCTTTTCCGTACAAACAAACAACGTCCCTACATTATAATTGAGAACGAAACTGGACGTTGATCGTCTATATTCCTGCCCACAAAAATTATAAATTATAAGAAATAAACCTGCTGAGAAGAATATAAACAAGGGATCCTACGACGTCACACATGGTGTCTCCCTATTTTTCCCAATCTAAACTGACCTAACCTACAATAACAACTACTATCCGACAAAACTAAAGGGAAGAAAACAACCACAACATAATTTCTATGAGTTTAACTACTCCTGGTCACATAACCGATGCTTTGGCGAACGAAAACACCGACTTGAGCTGTTCATGATTTAGCACCATAACGATGTTGAGTACGTATATCTTCTTAACAATTTTAAAAACCTTTGTTTAAAAATTTCTGTGGACAGGAATACATACGATTAATGTCTAGTTTCCTTGGTAATTACAAACGGGCTGTTTGTTGTTTGCCCGGCAAAATCGTATAATCTAGTCGCCATTAAGCTCCGCCCCAGCTGTCTCTTCCAATCTGCAACAAGACGTCAAAGGAAGCCCGACAAGCTGATTTTGGAAGAAGTCACTATCATCACAAACAAAATATTCTTTAGCTCTACAACGCACCCAATTTGGATATTGTCTTAATATGGTAACATAGAAAATTAAATTTTACAAACAGTAAGATCAACAAAGAAACAAGCCTCTGCAACCATCCAATCAACAAACTATGCTGACCACAACGATCACTACTGCAACATCAGATAAGAGTGAAATTGATCTCAACTTACCTCGTCAGGGAAAAAAATACAACTACTTGTGAACAGATAATCCGGGCTATCCCAAAGGTCCTGCATTGAATTGGTCGAGCTCAGTTATTTTAGCTTGTCAATTTTGAATATCATCCTAAACTAAAAAGGGTAAATTTAACCCCAAAAAAATTAAACCATATCTTGTCCGAGGCAGCTTACATTGTGTAGACAGCCAACGAAACGGGCCTTACTACCTTATTAAAACGCTCACAACAATAAACATGTGCAAGTGCTTCGATACCGTAACAATACACTGTACAACAATTTACGATTATAGCATTTACAATGTAGGTGGAAATTACACGAAGACTATTCCTGAAAATTAACAATCCACCCAAAACCAAAACTGGTATAAGAGCAGCCGCCAAGTTTCCAAAAAGGGTCGGCCTTTCAAAGTAGTGATATCATTAAACCAGGGAAAGGCCGCGAAGGTTTATCCTATTAGCCAAGTTAATCGCACCTACTAATAGTTCGAAAGTGAAATGAAAACTAGAAGATTGCAACTAGCGGTAGCAATCTTCAAGTTTTCATTTAACGTCCAAAGTATCATTCTGTGCGATTAACTTGGCTAATAGGATTAACCTTGGCGGCCTTTCCCTAGTTTAATAATATCACTACTTTGAAAGGCCGACCCTTTTTGGAAACTTGGAGCCTGCTCTTACACCAGTTTTGGTTTTGAGTGGATATAACAACTTACATATGCATGTGAATACAAAGAATTCCACTGTCTAATAGTCACCTCTACCTTTTTTTGTCTGGAGTGTCTATAAATTTTCTAATTCATAATTAGTACGTTTGCCATTGCCCAATTAGCCGTTACACCAGCCAAATGGACATGGTTTTGGTTATTGCATGACCTTGTTTCACATGGTTAAGTCTATTTAACCGATTTTTGAGATCACTGGCTAACAAACGCTAATTTTCGTTTGCTTCGCTTACTCAATCAGCACATCCCCTTTCACTTAGTCCTCCCGAGGTTAACGTTAATCATTCAATCATGAACACATACAACATACTCACGGAATGGTAAATGTTCAATCAGTTCTAATATTCTGGTTGCAGACGAAGATTGCTAAAACTAATCAGCTGTTTAAAATTACTCGCTACTTACACTAGACAGCAAGAACAGTAAGTCTACTTAAAATAAAATGTCCGCGTCACGTTATTGAAGACACTTTTTCTCCATAAAGAACACGTTCCCACCTGTACTGACGATGTGCATTTTGTTTCCTAATCTTCTTTCCAGCAATATTATTCCTTTTATTCTGGTGGAGCAGATAATTCAGTTTGTATTTGTGTACCGTAAAAAAAAGACCAAACATTTGCAATAACAGATAAAGATTACAAACAAAAACGTCAGGTGTGCCGTAAAAAAGGGTTATATGTTTGAATTTTCACTTGTTAAAATGTACACGGATAAAAATTGATCATTTTCAATTGAAATAATAAAATGTACATTTGAGAAAATTGCATCTGTTTAAGTGCTGTTGTGCTTTACGTTTTAAATATATGATTCGTAAAGCACAACAGCACTTAAACAGATGCAATTTTCTCAATTGTACATTTTATTATTAAAAAAAAAAAAACATTTTATTATTTCAATTGAAAATGAACAATGATCAATGATCTATTGTTGGATGACAATACAAACAATGGTTACAACAATAATTTTGCACTTACGAGCCACTTCAGGGCCACGTGCTTCTAGCTGCAACCCCCATTTTAGAAAAAGGCAATTCCCCGTATGACGCTTTACCTGTCTGCCGAAATTTAGATCTGGCAACTTCCCCTAATGAGCTGTAGAGGTGTCTTTATACCCTATGAGAATTAACATGGGAGCCTGGTGATTAGCTAGTTACTAGTCACTAGTTATAGTTACTAGTAACACTCAAGCTTCGTGGCCTTTCTCTGGTGGAATGATATCACTACCTTCAAAGGCCGATGGTTTTTGGAAATTTGGCTGGTTTTTCTACCAGTTTTGGTTTTGGATGGAATACTATTTACTAGTATCACTCAACGTTATTGAGGGCACATTTTCTCCATAAAGAACACGTTCCCACATTTTCGTGTTGAGGTTTTCTTCGTTACTGGACCCAAGATACCTGATTCAAACGATTTGCAAAGATTTCTACTGCATGGGGAATTTACACCAGTATGCTGAAATCACGTATAAGTTGGTTTCAGTTATAAAAGACAGAGTCTGCTAGTGAGCCGCCATCTGACAACAATTACACTGTAACAATTACGCTCGAACAATTAAGCTCCAACAACAATAAAACGTCTGCTTGGCGGCGACACACTAGCGTGTGTCTAGAACTTTCAAAATTGATGGGATTAACCGAACAAAAAACGGCTAAGCTGTTAAAAAAAGCATTAATGTTTGTATGCCCATGGAATTCACAGCTCCGAATATACACAAATAAAGCTGATTAGAGTTCACTCGCACACAACGAACCAGGAAAAAAGGAGTATTTTTACGGAATGGTTATGTCATAAAGTGAACGCAGTTTGTGTTTGAAATGTTTAATGTAAGTCTGTGTGTGTTTAATTTATATATTATACAAAGGGATTTTTTTATTTGTCTGTGTTTGCTGACTTATTTTCTAAGTGTGTTTCGTATGAGTGGCTACGTGTGTATTTTGTGTGTATTTATAATTTGTGAAACAACCATACTCTTCAAAACGACCAGTTTGTGAGTGAACGGAGGTTTTCAGTAAGTGGGGTCCTGACTAACCAGACTCACAGTTCATACATAACAAGCAACCTATTTTAATTTTCAACACAATAGAACATTTGTGTGTCTTGTTCACAATCAAAAGTACAAAGACAAAAAAATGTACTGAAAATTAAAATAGGTTGCAACGTATGAACTGTGCGTCTGGTTAGTCAGGAAACCCCTTGTTGAAAAAAAACCATACTCTTAGTTAAGGTAGGTTTGTTGCTTGTGTTTGTGTTTGATGCTTTCTGTTAGTTATAGTTTGTGCGAGTAATTACGTATGCACTTTCGATATGTATTTTTAATTTTTCAATTTTATTAGCTTTTTGCTGTTTACGGTATCTGTTTTGTATGTGTTTGTGGGTTTAGTTTTTACTTCTGTTTCTTGTGCGTGTATATTGTATTTTTTGTGTATTTTTACGTGGGAAATATCCAACTGTTTTATTTGATTAGTGATGTACATGCATGCGTTTGCATGGAGGCTGGCATCTCACACGAATTTGAGTTCGTTAGGTTCGAGTTCCGTTTTATTTGTGTACCTTCGCAGCTGTGAGTTCCATGGGGGTACTAGCTCTAATGTTTTTTACTAAACGGTGAAGCGGTTTTTTTTCAGTTAACTTGTTGGCATTCTGTCTACCCAATTTATTGAGTACGAGTTTTGAAATGAGTGTTTATGTCCATGTTCTACCTACATCACATGTTTATTATTTTATGCAACAAACTAGAGTGTGTCTAGATTTATCATGAGTCATCTTGATGTGCAGTTGATTCTACATTGTCGCAAGCAAATACTACATCATGGCAGACAATCGCGTAGACAATTCAGCTAGCTTCCCGAAGCTCGCATTCAAGAACTAAATCTAGGACCACGCCAATGGTCTGCCTTCCGAGTTCGTATGTTAAGACTTCAATGTAAGAAAGTCTTTATTTAATTCCAACACTGTTACACTAGTAGCCACGATTTTACAATGGTGAGGGTAAATAAATATGAGGCCAATCAGCCTTAAATTTGTTGAAATGGGGCGGTCTATGAACCTTAACACCGTTAGATTCTCAATAAGATGTGTTACCTGCATATAGGTGAAAAAAGGGTGTAAAGATCGTTGATTTTATGTAACGGAATTAGTACTGATAACAAGTTCTGCCATCGAGATAAAATATTTTATGTGACTGGTATGAGTGAAATTTGTCATACATTTGAGTGGACTCGTGCATTTTTATGGTTTTACAGTTGAAGAATTGCTCATGGCAAGATTATCCCCCAAACCAAAACTAGTATTAAAAGGCCCCAAGTTTCCAAAAAGGTTAGGTTAGGTGAACGTAGGTTAGGTGAAGGTAGTGAAATCATTCAACCAGGGATAGGCCGCCAAGGTTAATCCTATTAGCCAAGTTAATCGAAAAGTTAAAAAAGTCAATTTCAAAATCATTGATAATAATATCAGGTCAACGTGTATTAAAGACAATCTTGAAGCGATTGTGGACCTGAAACAAGTCGTTGCATTATGTGTTCTTAGAGCTAATAATGTCTTTCAGGTGTGTTTTGCCGAATACCAGACGAGACTGAAATTCAAATGTGTAGGTGAAAATGAGTTAATGGTAGTCGTGCCAAGATATTTGACTTTCATGAAGTGTCAGGATCAGGATTCATTGACTGCCACAAGAGGTTGATGGCCATGACATCGGGCAAGCTCGTGTTAACTATGACTCTGTCTTCAACCTAACGTATTAATGTCATAGTGGTAAGGGACTTCAACTCTGTCACACAGGGGTGAGGACTCTAACGCTGATATTGAGGGAAAATGTGATTAGATGGTATCCCTGGCATACTTACCATCTGCGGTATTTCTGCTTTACTGCACCCCGGTGTATAAGATGAAAATGGGCCTGCCGTTGATGTTACACCAGGGTATATACTATGTCGTCTATTTGGCCTTTGACCCACGTGATAAGCTGTGCATTCACATTGAAGAAGCTCCGAAAATTGAGGCTCAGGACCCCCTGCACATGAAACATCTGTTACTGATCCAGTTCCAGAACAATTCCCAATGTCATCGGGGCAGAAGAAAACTGCTATTGTGCAGTGCGTGAAGGCGAAGGTGCTCGTTGTGAAGCTACTGGCATTAGTGGTGAAGTTGCTGGCTTCAATGGTGAAGCTTTGTGTGGTGAGGTAAAGGTGGAAGGTGTTTGGCGGAGGGTGGCCAGGAGGAAGAAGGCCAAGAAACACTTGGGTTTGGATAGTTCTCCACCATGTTCAAATACCAAGCTGTCGAGGCAGAAGAGAGCATTGTACTAGAGTAAGGTAATGTGGCGGAGGTTTCCTACCATGTTTTCTCTAATGTTTCCACAGAAGCCGTTCGTTGATGTTTATTTCGCGGTAATGGTGGTACCATACTCAGGCGCAAGAAGGGGAATGTGAATGGGAATGTCAGTGTTGGTTGAATTCCTTTGTCTGTTGGATTGTATTGTATAGTGTATGCCGTTATGCAGTTTCTGGTCTTATTTCTGGTCAGTTTAGTGTTTTGCTCAAGTTACTTCTCTTGTTATGGTGAGTGCATGGCGTTGGGGGCCACTAACGCTCAGTTAATTAATAAAGAAAGAAGAAAAAGGTACTTCCTGTGTAGGCAACGCAGTGAATAATGACAAGGGGAAGCTTTCTCCTTTTTTTTATAACGACAGAGCCTATTACAGAGTTACAAGTATACAGTCTGTGCATATACAACTGACGCATCGAAATATGGTTTTTATATCAGTTGCAACCTATTGCGTTCTTAAGAAATACATTAATAACCGTATTGAACTTTAAATTTTTGTGAAAACAGTAGGGACGTGTACATTTGAAAAAAACCTTTAATTATTTTTAAAAAAGTGAAACAACTGGCAATTGAGCACAAGTTCATTACCAAAAATGTACCAAAAAAAAGCTCAGAAAACAGTACGCTCAATTAAAATAAAGGATTAAACTGCTAACAAGGCAATAGCAAAAATAGGATGAATTAGAAAAAATATATATAAAAAGAAGTGATACCAGAAACAAAACCCACAAGGGTAAAAGAACCCTCCAAATCAACAAGTGACAGTAGTGATATCAGAATAAGACCGGCTGCCACCAAGTTTTGTATATGGTGTACATGATTGTAATGACTGAAACGGCGAAGCAGTTTTTTGTTCAGTTAATTTGTTGGCTTTGTTCGCTACCGTTTTATTGTAATTGCTACGGTATTTCCACTGTACACCCAATTTAGTTTGCGAAAAAACGAAACATTAGAAATGCGTATTTTTGTTCAGGTTCTGGCCAAGCTTTATCCCATCTTTGTTATTTGATAGCAACACACTAGCGTGTGTCTAGATTTAGCATGTATCAGCTGATGGGTAGTTGATTCTACATTGTTGCAAATGGATGCAATATTATGGCAAACAATCGCGGAAACAATTCAACTAGCTTCCCGAAGCCTGCATTGAAGAAGTAAGTAAATCATTCAGTCACGTCTGCCGTCCAATTTTGAGAAGGCCTCAAAATTATAGACTTTGCAACCTCTGGTTTAAAACTGAAAGATTAAAGCAAAAACCAAGGCCATTTCATTTTAGTTCTCGACAATGATTGAATATATTTCAATAGAGCCGCAGCCGGTAGCTACCACGACAATGTTACTTTTTCCGTGCCCGAGCATCGTTGCAACTTGTTGAGCGAGCTATAATCCCGTCTTGTGCATCTCGCCTATTGTTGCCCCATTGTTATATGTTGCAGCATTGCATTCTGGGCATCCACCGCCGCCTGTCCAGTTTTTTTTTAAATTCTCGTGCGCAAACGAACTCTAATAAACACTGCCTGCCGGCCGTGTAATAATCGGTGGGATTGGCTTAGCAGTTATTCGTTGGCGGGGTGATATCACTACTTTCTAAGGGGATCAGTTATTGGTTAAGGGCGGTACACCATGTACAAACTAAGGGACAGCTTTTTTTGTTTTGATATCACTACTTTGATTAGCTAACTGTTAGCGAGTGCTATCACCCTTGTGGGGTTTTGTTTCTTAAAGTCGTTCAGTCATGTCGACCACCCGTTTTCAGGCCGTAAATTAAAGACTTACCATCCTATGGTATTAAACTGGAGGATTTAAGATTGTGATTCGAATACATGCCTTCGTGCTGACAGGAAACCAAACAAGTTTTGTTAACCTTAACAAATTTGGGGCAGATATCAAATCCTTTTCGTTCATATTAGTATGATTCACATTTTTTCTTAGCAATTACACGATTAAAAGCCTTAGCATGTGTCCATCAGTAGGTTTACGCATCTTAGTCTTATTCAAGAAGTCTACTGAAGTCTCATTTTTTTAGCGACTCAAGTGTTGGTGGAAGCACCTTTTGCAACACTGTTTGGTATCCCATGTGTTTGTCCGCTAAATTCAGCTGTCACATTTTCGTGCACACATCACACACACGTTCGTTCCCGTGTATCTGGGTCACAAAGTAAGCCAGTACATGTTTAAGTAGCAAGTTGCTAGTTCAAGTTTTCATTTAACGTACAAAGTTTATTCGGTGCGATTAACTTCGCGAATGTTTTGGTGTGTTGATATCACTTCTTTGAAGGGCTTAACCATTTGGAACTTGGTGGCCCGTTTTACCAGTTTTGGTTTTTGATATATCACGTATTTTTTAATTTTAATTGTGTATTAGACTCGACTCTATTCAACTAGTCTGCAGGTGTGTAATAATGTGCCACGTCAACAATAGGTTAGTTTCCATTTTCCCAATATTTGAATTTCATATCTCACCTTTGCGAGGCCAAACCATTCTCAGCTTTGTTGCCTCTTTACCATTTAAAAAAAAATTAATTAAAATTTTTCGTATCACTTTCACCTTTCTCAACTTGGTGTCTGCATGACCAGTTTTTGGTGGTATTTTGAAATTTTGAAATTTTTCTTGAATTGGACGTGGATACAATTTCTTTAGCAAAGTTGTTTAGATTTATACGATACACTAGTGTGTGTCTAGATATGCACGTCAGTGTTAGGGTTTAGGATAGCTTGCAGATCAGCGTAGAGCGTGAGGGATTATGCCCATGTGAAGCTCTCGTAATAAAATAAAATAAAATCAGTGTGCACGTCGTCATTGTTCGAACTTTGACCGTCCAATGAAGGACGATAGATTTCCACTCTTGTAATATCGTTACCATTGTATCTACTGTATATATATATATATAT
>JAHWFP010189758.1:0-12300 GCA_023313725.1 Lithobius niger | reverse complement strand
GGTGGATGCTCAAACGGATTTGGAGGCAACGCGAGAGGCCTGTTCTGTAGAAATGCCCGACATTTTGAGCAATCAGGCCCACTATCCTGTTGGTGGGGACCAGCGAGATAGTGTCCGCGATGACATTTTGGATGTCGGGAATGTGCAATGTGAGTATAGCTATTTTTAAGAATATGCAGCTGCATATCCCTCCCCCCTTTTGAAAATAGGCTACTGCTGTCCTGTTGTCGATGTGGACTTGAACTGTTTACCCTGTCACAATGTGTCGAAAATGGGGCAGACCAAGGATGATAGCTCGAAGCTCGAGAACGTTGATGTGGTCCTGGTCCTACGGCTGCCAGGCTTCAGAGACAGTGTGGTTGTTGACGTGTCTCCCCCCCCCCCCTCACCCCAATCCTCGGAGGGACGCAGCCGTGAAAAGGTGCAGATCAGGAATTTGTTCGTGCAAAGGCACCAACTGTCTGAGGTGTGGCACATCCATCCACCATAGAAACGTGTCGAGAGGACAGGTCGAAGACAGCGGGCAACTCGAGGAATCTGGCATATGGAGGTGATGGTTGGGCCATTCGTCTATGCTAAAATGATGAAGGAGCCGAACCATCGTATATGGAAAATCTTCCGTAACGTGGTTACCGGGACGGTTGAGGGACCAGAGGGATGGCCAAGGGAGAAAATTAGACATTAATACGGGTAACCACTGTATGAAGCTGGGACGCTTCAAGTTGGTTACTGGGAAGCTTTAGGTTGGTTACTGGGACGACGTGGAACATTTTCCATATACACGAACCATCCATCTGCCATACGGGACTAGACTTGCCAGAGAATCGATCGTTCCTATTAGAGAATTGAGATCTCGAAGAGTGTATAGCCGAAGGTGTAGAACTGTCGGATCGTTTTTAGGAGCCCAGTAACTCTATATGGAGAGGGGATTATCATTGCCTGCACTAAGATGAAGAAACCGCCGAGAAACACAAAACGTACCGATGGGACTAGGCGAGACTTTGGAAGATTGATGCCAAAGCAGAGGCGCTGGAGGAGGCGTATAGTGAAATCGCAGTGCTGAAGTAACATGAACCTGCCTTGATGAGGAAAAATCCAATCGTCTAGATACGTGTTTGCTCGTATTTGATGTTGGTGGAGAAACGCTAGAACCGGATTGAGACCATATTAAAAATGCGGGGCGCCGCGTTGCGACCAAAGGGAAGGCAGAGGAACGTGTAGACCGTGCCGTCGTAAATAAATCGCAAGAGGTGCCGGTCAGATGCATGAAGTGGAATGTGAAGGTAGGCATCCGCAAGAACAATGGAAATAGTTCAGTCTGCTGGCAATAGGGAATCGTATGGAATTCATCGTTTCCATTTGAAAATGAATGTTGTTGTGAATGAACTGGTTTAATGGGCGGAGATTGAAGATCAGTCGGAAGTCTCCGGTCTTTTTGGGACAAAGAAAGATGTGACTGTACAATCCTGGCTGGTCCGGATTGGGACTGGGCCTGATGGCTGCTTTCAGTAAAAGGCTGCTTATTTCTGCAGAAAGTACCAAGGAGAAAACGTGAGGGGAGGCGTTCTGAAATACGACGGGCGGAATCCACGACTATATATAGTACGGCTTGGTCCGAAATCCAGTTCTTGCCAGGTAGAAAGGAAGCGGCGCAGACGCCCCCTCTACTGGAAGAATCGTTGGGTAACTGTCAGCGGCGTGATCGGGCCAGCGGGAGTGGCACTGCGTTCATGGGATTGTCCTCGTCCTCGGCCAGGGCCCTTGCTGCAAAGGGCGCTTGCTCATGGTTGTGGTTTCCTACAGGAAGCAGAGACTGGTCATGTTTGGAGTCATTCAAAAGGGGCGCCCAGAAGTCCGGGACTGACAGGAATGCTTGGGCTTCAAGAGCTTCAGCTTGCGGGTGACATCTAAATGTGGAGCGAGCTTGGGAATGCGACCCCCGAAACAATGTGTCCAATTGGTGGATTGGCTGGTTACGAAGCACATGACGAGTAGAATCGTTAAGGTTGGGCGCTGTGTTGAGGGCCACTTCCTGAAAATGCAGTGTTGAATTAAAAAGCGCTTTGGTAAGCCAGTTCATGGAGTAGTAGGTAGCGAACCAGGCCTTCCGGAAGACTTGACTAATTAGAAAGGCCACATTCCCGGTCTCAATTGGCCGTGGCTCGGTAGATATAGTTTTCGCATAAGGTGTTGGCCGCAGTATTCAGAACGTCTGCCTGGGAGCAGCTCGCAGTCCTAGGTGCAGGAGGCGGTCATTATCCCGCAGGACCGATGCGGAAACCGAAACCTTGCATGGAAGAAAGAGATGTTCCAAAAACTACAGTTTTAGAAGTAAAAGTGGTTTTTACTATCCTAAAATACTCACCTCACTTTAGCTATTTCGTGAGCTTTAAGCTCTCCCTGCCCACGTTCAAAACATTTCTATGCTACCCCCAGAACGCCCTAAGGCCAAGGCCGTTGGAGTAGTTGCTCCTCCTGACCTCGATCGTCACTTTTTTCGAACCCAACCTGGCTTGATTGGGGCCGGTGGGTGGGTACCCGTTCCGGTGAGTATTTTAGGATAGTAAAAACCACTTTTACTTCTAAAACTGTAGTTTTTACATCTTCCAAAAATACTCACCTCACTTTAGCTGACTTCGTCCCATAGGAGGCGGGTCAAGCCAGTGACTGGGTAGCAAGAAATGTTAAGACTTTTACCTTCTACAACTCCTTCTATCTTTCTTGTGTGGCGGTTCCTGCGATGACGATTGGGCCCAGTAGGTCTAGGCTCGATGTGTCCCCAATCTGTCGGAAATAGTGGCTGATAAAGGTAGATTTATGCCGCCACGTGCATACTGTCGTTATGTTTTGCAAAGGGATACCGGCAGCAAACGCCCAGGATGCCGCCAGTGCTCG
Source organism: Lithobius niger (assembly GCA_023313725.1). NCBI lineage: Eukaryota > Metazoa > Arthropoda > Chilopoda > Lithobiomorpha > Lithobiidae > Lithobius > Lithobius niger. The sequence continues at coordinate 9,405 of JAHWFP010189758.1, read as the reverse complement.
TAGTTCGTGTGCCTTGACTTCCTTCGGGATGTCGAGGCAGACTGATGGTGATTCGTAGGCTCGTCGGATCGTCTGGCAAATCCACTTTGCTGCGATTTTCGCTGAAAATCTTGGCGTGAGTGATGGTTTGCCGGTGCCAGAGTCCACCACTAGGAACAGTGGTATGAATTCCTCAAGGTTCTCCGAGGAGAGGTGTGATATACGGTCCAGTAAGTACCTTAGTGCCCTGACAGGGCATTGGGTCCTTTCGGAGTCCTCTCTGCCCAAGATGGCATTGAGTGCCTTGATGGTGATTGGTTTCATCTCTTCATCGGGTTTCTGGGTTTTTGCCCTGAAATCCGGTGGGTAGGTTAAAGTGACCTGAGCCCAACCTTTCGAGGCCTGGAAGCAATTCTTGTGTCTCGAGAATGCTGCCAGTTCGTTCTGCTACTAGCCATGGCCATAGCAACTAAGAATAAAGTCTTTTGAGTCAGCATCAGAGTAGATGCCGCGCTCATCGGCTCGTATGGCGGTCCCGCCAAGTGCTCCAGTACCAGTGGGAGATTCCAAGCGGGTAAGGACTTCTTAATTCTTGGTCTGAGAATTCCAAAAGATTTCATAAGTTTTGAAATAATCACGTTGCTAATAATCTTCTTCTTCCCGTAGAAGGTGAGAACAGAGTTTATTGAAGATCTGTAGCCCTTGATGGTTGCTACCGATAATCTTTCGTCAAATAATTCAACTAAGAATTTTGAGACATCCGTCTCTTTAGGGTCACATGGGTTGATGTTTCTCGTCGAACACCATGTGTGCCACCTCTTCCACTTTGCATCATAAACTTCTCTTGTGTACTTCCTGTGACACCAAATCAGTTTTTCGACGACCTGTTGTTCAAAACCCTCCTGTGTGAGTTTCCTCTTTACAGTAGCCAGGCGTGAAGCTGAAGCTTCTCCGGTTCTGGGTGAGGGGTCCTTCCTTGATGTTGTGAGAGGAGATTTTTTCTTCCGAGAAGAGGAATTGGTTGTCCTTTCTGTTGTTCCAGAAGTTCTACAAACCACCCCGCCGCTGTCCACTTCGGGGCGATCAGGATAAATCTTCCTTCTGATTCCCTGATTTTCGAGAGTGCCCGCTGCAATTGGTTGAATGGCGGGAACAAGTAGGCGAACATCCCGTTCCAGTCCAGGCTGAAGGCATCCGTCCCCCAGGCTCTGTCGTCTGGGAAGGGTGATACGAACTGGTCGACTCTCTTGTTCTGGAAAGTGGCGAACAGATCCACAATTGGTTGGCCCCAGAGGTTGAAGATCATCTGGCATGCTTCTTGAGACAGGGACCATTCCGCTGGTGCTGTCTTGTTCTGGCGGGACAGTTGGTCCGCTAGTACGTTCGACTTTCCCGCAATGTGTCGTGGGATAAGTGTTATGTTCAGGGGAATGCAGAGTTCGAAAATCATTGACACTTCCTTGTGTAAGGAGATGGATTTTGTCCCTCCTCCCCTCCTGATGTAGGCCACTGTTGCGGTGTTGTCGGATAGGACTCTGACCGTTTCGTTGTTCATCAGGTGACCCCACTCCTAGAGCGCCTTTAGGACTGCCCTCAGTTCGAGGTTGTTGATATGCAGTAGTTCTTCTGCCTTCGACCATCTTCCTGCGAGCTGTAGATCTTCCATGTGGGCTCCCCACCCTGTCAAGGAGGCGTCCGTGACCAGGGTTTTCGAGGTGGTTCCATAGTGGATTGGTACCCCTGTCGTTAGATTCGCAGGGTGCCCCCACCATTCCACGTCCTCTCTTGGTAGGTTCGCCAGGGGAATCAGGTCCTCCCAGGTCCTTCTCACCACCCACGTCACTTTTCGGAACCAATGCAAACTCCTGGCTCTCCACGAGCCCCATGGTACCAGATTCGCCATTGAGTCCACTTGGCCTATCAGGCTGCTTAATTCCCTCGCTGAGACATGCTGCAGAGTCAGCAGGTGTGTAATCCCTTCTTGCAGCTTGGCGATCCTGTCCGCTGCTGGTTTTACTGCGAACGATCTTGATTCGAAGTCCGCTCCCAGAAAAATGAAAGATTGTTCTGGGTTCAGCCTTGATTTCGGAAGGTTGACGCCGTATCCCAGGCTGCCTAGCAATTCGAACGTTCTTCGTGACTGTTCTTTTAGCTTCTCTGCGATGGTGTTCCTTAGGAGCCAATCGTCCAAGTAGCCGTGAGCCTTGATCCTTTCTTGGTGTAGATGGCTGAGGACCGGTTTCAGGATGGTGGTGAATACATACGGAGCCGTATTTAGACCGAACGGTAGGACCTGGAATTGGAACGCCCTTCCGTTGACAGCCAGTTTGAAGAATTTTCTGCAGGCAGGGTGCAGCGGTACATGGAGGTAGGCGTCCTCCAGATCTATCAATGTCGTAAATTCGTCTTTGCGAAGCGCTTCTCTGATGGTCCCTAGTGTTTCCATCTTAAAATGCTTGGAAAGGATGAATGTGTTCAGCATTTGGAGGTTGAAAACAAGCCTTCTGCCTCCTCCTTTCTTCTTGATTACCCTCGCCGGGCTGAAGAATCCCTCTTCCTTGGGAGATACTTCTAGTATGGCTTCCTTTTCCATCAGAGTTTCTAGTTCCTCCTCTAGGATGTGATCCTTCCGGAGTAGCATTCTTTGTGGGGCTTCTTTTGCTAGTTTCGGGAACGAGGAGAAGGAGGGTTGTAACCGTGCCTGATAATTGAAAGGACAAATACATCGTTGGTCACCTTTTTCCAATTGGATAGGTGCCGAGAAAGCCTGCCCCCCACCTGTCGGTGAAGGTGGGCCGGCTTGTTCCAAGGGACGTCACTGTGTTTTTCCTCTGCCTCTCTCATTTCTTCTCCGATGGGGGAATGGTTGATTCTTGGCCGGGTGCTCTTGATCTCTGTGATCCTTGCGAAAATCTTTTGTTTCTGGACCCTTGATGTTGTCTCCCCCCCCCCCCCCCGCTGGGGGCGGGTAGTGGGGGGGGGGGCGGAAAGGGGCGGGTTGGCAGGGTACTTTCCTTGGAAGTAGTTCCTTTTTTTGGGCCCTCTTTCTTTTGGGGTTTTGTCTTGTCCCGGAGCTCTGGGGCGACGGTCAAGAGTTCTCCATTGAATAACTTGTCGGTTCGATGGAAGGGAAGGAGCCGAAGTTTGCCCAAAGTGTCCTTGGGAATTGCTGGCGCTTCCTTGAGGTATGCATCTCTTCTATGCAGGGTTGAGTTCGCCATTGACCGGACATTCCAGTCGATGGTCTCTTTCTGGAATTCAACTGCTTGCTTTAGAAGGTCGACGCAGTCCGCCAGATTTTTAGGTTCCTGGCTGCTTGCCGGTGTTCGAATAAACGATTGGAGCGCCGCCAGTGCCGCTGAAGCGAAGAGTTCGGCGTGAGACGCTGCTCTGGTCCCAATTCGTAGCAGACTGTCTTCTGCTTCGTATTGTTTTAGTGGAATCACTATGACGCTAGGCTTGGGGAGGCATGAATCATAATCCATGTTAACCGCCTCCGAAAGGTACTCAGCTTCATGAAAAGTTGCGTAGTTCCTGGCTTTTGGGGGATCTACATGGTAGTTTCCAAAAGCTGTTCCGAAGAAAAAGTCCAATTTTCCAGCATCGTGATGTGGGAGTTCCTTCCCTACGACGATTGGTTTTCCTCCGTCCCGTAGCTGGCCTGCGGTGTCGAGGAGGGACCTATGCAACATGGCCGATTGATGAAGAAGGATGTACTCTTGTGCTACCTCTTCCATTTTTGAGAATGGTGCCCCTGGTGGTTCGCCTGGATTTTCTGGCAATTTGTCTGGTCGTTGACGAAAATACGATGCCGGTAACCTTGCTCTTGCGACCCTTGCTTCGAAAATTTTCTGTTTGGAATTTCCGGCCGCTCCGTCGTTTTTCCCCGAAGACGAGTTAGATCCGTGGCTCCTAGATCGTTTCTTTGCGTGGTGTGGTGACGGTGATCTTCTTGAATCCCTGTTCCTGCGTTCGCGCTGATAAGGGCTTCTTGATCTTTTCCGGCTATTTCTTTCGCTAGCATAATCGGGTGAATGGCGACTGGCTGCCGGAGATTGCCGACCGGTGACTGGCGACTGAGTGCCGATTGTGGTGGGGATTTCTCGAAGGGCGTCCGTAGCGATGATCCGTCGGTTTAGGCCTGTTAAAATACCCTTCCGATTGGTGGCTGGAGGGTAAAGGTGACTGTTGGTAATCATGTTCGTCCCGTTGAGGGTCGGGTAGGCTTTGGTGTGCCCGCCGCACGTTTCTTTTGAAAACGCCCGACTGAGTCGTCGATGGCGACTGCTGGCCTCCGATGGTAACCACAATCCCGTCCGGGTCGTTATTAATAAAATCCACTGCGGGAAAAGAAGCATCATTACAAGGGAATTCAATTCCTGGAGAAAATACTTGATTCCCAAATTGAGAAAGGCTTGCATCGAGGTCTGCTACGACGGGAACGTTGAAGTTGATGTCGTCCTCATGGCCTCGCTCCTGCGCGGCGCCGACTGAGTCGCTACCATTCCGCTTGTGCCACCGAGTGGGTCTGTTGTCCCTGTTGCTGCGGGCGCCGCGAAGACGCGTTCCTCGATTGGTCCCAACCGTTGATCGAGTTTTTGGTCCCAAGAAGAAGAAAGATTCGCTTCAGATGTAGTAATTCGAAGATTGATGTTGTCAAACATTGTCATCATATTCGTCTGCATCTCGGCGATCGCATCGAGGGTCGTTTTGCGTCTTGATTTATTCTTGCTAGCTGGCATAGATGCACCGGATTCACTGCTGTGGCTCCGATTCATGACGCTTGCCGAAAGGAAATCGTCCTTGTCGAGGCCTTCACGTAACAAACGGTCATCGAGGGAACTGGATTTTCCCCCCGTTTCCATCTGCCTTTGTAGCTCAGCTTCTCTTTGTCGTTCCCTCTGGTCCGAGTGTTTCCACGTCCGCCGGAAACCTTTCCGAGTAGCGGCGTCATATTCGTTGCAGATGTTGCATAAAGCTTCGTCAAAATCACAATCTCGACAGTGGTGGCAAGTTGGGTGACGATCGCCTGGTGTAAGGCGATGACGGCAGGTTCCGTAAACGATCCCCGAAGACATAACGACGTGTGCACGGGCTCAGTAACGGAGAGAGAAAAATGGCGACTGTCCACAGCGCTGCCCACGAAAAAAGTGACGATCGAGGTCAGGAGGAGCAACCACTCCAACGGCCTTGGCCTTAGGGCACTCTGGGGGTAGCATAGAAATGTTTTGAACGTGGGCAGGGAAAGCTTAAAGCTCACGAAATAGCTAAAGTGAGGTGAGTATTTTTGGAAGATGTAAAATCCACTTTCAGGTCCGCAGTGAGAAACTCCGACTGTGGATATGTATCAAAGTTCTTGGGAGTTCGCAGTCCCGTCTCCTGTTGGGTGGAAGACGGACACTTCTCGTCCTTGTCACGGTGGAGGAGGATCTTTGTCAAGCTCTAAGGGGTCGCCATTGCCCAACAGGAGATCACCATTACGTAGCAGAGTTGACGATTGGCCCAGAACCACTTGTTGGCGAGGAAGTTGGCCATGGAGACCAAAGCCGAAACCTGTGAGGACCACGATTCTTGTTGGACTTGGACGTCAGTGATGATGGATTGTACAAGAAACAGTCTGGAATTATGTCCTCATCAGTCTTCAATAGATCTGGAAGGGGAATTTCAGAGGGGTCAGGATCGTCCGCAAAGGGCGAGGCAAAGTGGGTGTGACGAGATGATGGATCGTTGGATATGACTGAACGCGAGGCCCGGTCCCCAGACACGGATCCCGAACAGTCCGAATCTGCCGGTGGGACTGGGTGTGATGGATGTGGAGGGTGGACTGGCTGGAAAACTGAAGAAGAGTCAACTGGACGGGACGGTCCAGGAGTATCCCAAGAAGATAATTGGTCTTCTTGGCCGAGGCGGTAACCTAGTCCTGCGTACATTGGGCCGACAGGGCCAGTTGTGGAACAGATAGGCGCTTGCGCCTGAAGACAGGAGTGGCGATTCCATAAGCTGAAGCACTTTCCTTGGAAAGTGGTTCAGATGGGCGCTCGGCTACTTGGGACTGCGACGTGACTGAGCGCCGAGACGAGTGCGACGAAAGATCAACTGGGCCGTCGGTGGGGCGACAGGCACGCGCTTCTCAGCCGAACGTCAAGCCGCGACTTGGAGCTTTAGGTGAACATAGGCCTCCTTAGCTTTAAAGAGGTCGTCTTGAAGAGTCTGTAAATCAGTCGCGGGCCAAGTCTAGCCACATTGTATCAGGGACGTAGTGGTTGTGTAGAGGGTGGGCCATACAGGCCGTTGGGCCCACAGGGGAGGTGTAAGGGTAAAGGGTTTAACGAGCGTTAACCACTCCTGGCCATCTGCCCGAAGCCCTAAGGCCCTAGGGTGTAAGGGTTTTAGTTGGTAATAATGGTCTTTATAACAGAAACAAGACAGCTAATTAATTGTACATGTATTTTCACATGTATAACACTTTATTAAAGCACGAACTCGAATATTACTCATTATAGGCAAAAACGTTCCAGTTGAATAAACACTAATTGGGACTCCTTTTTAAAAGAGACCGAGAAATGCGGCACATTCTTGTAACATGAACTAGCGTAATTGATCTATTGTTAAGCTTCAAGATTGGCAATTATAAACTAACATTATTTACAACGTATTCACAGAACACAGGTTACTTTCAGGAATAGATTTCAATTAAGATTAGACGTGATCATTTCTTAAAATAACGATAAATCACTCCCACATAGCTGTGCAGATGACAGCTGATTAAGTCGGCGTGCGCTTATGCACAGGAACACAGAGTACCCAATAATGGACTCCCTAAACGAAACAAAGCAGTGATTGACAGGCGGAACGACTCATAATGGAACTAAAGACCTAAACTGTCAAGCTACGAAATTCCTTGAATACACCTAATCAATCACTGATTTTAACCACGATAACGCCGGTACATAAATATGGCAGGCACCTAAAACAGTACAATCATTAACTGACTGTCTTTGCTTTACGTCGTTCACGCCAGTGCTACTACCGAGATGATAGACGCACGAACGCTGGGCCAGGCCGAGCTTAGCGGGAACCGGGCTTGTTGTATTGGCAAGCCACGGGCGAAGCCTAGGTAAGCTGAGTATACGTAGAGTCGTTTATACGACACATTGATTTTAGCCACAATCATTCGCTTTTAGCAATATTTCCTACGATCGTTAGCCACGCTTAGTAAAGCTTTGCCTATTCTAATTTAACATCAACTTATGCCAATCATCGAGCTAATTCCCAATAAGTGTACTTTCGATATCGATGAATACTCTACTTTTGTCTCGATTTAATGGACCCACTGTAAGGTAATTTATTTGTACATTTAACGAGCGTCAATTAAAGGCCCATTGTTGTTGAATTATGGTTTACTAGCGGAGTCGCTCGCTTTGCTCCCCTCCCCCCCTCCCTCATTTAATTTGCCGTTCGGTCGGTAGATGGCATTGTATGTTTGCGCTGCTGGCCGTTGCGTTCCGGGCGCAGCTACTATCTCAGCGGGCCTTGGCTGCTACTCTTATAATTTGCCGTTCCGTCGGTAGATGGCGGAGATAGCATCGTTATGTCCTGCTTGATGGCTGCTTGATGGCTTGTGTAATTATATAGATTATTTGCGCCTGCCAATTTAGTGTATTTACATGTTGAATAGTGCTTTTGATTTCCAACCGCTATCCTGATATAATGTTGTGTTTTGATGCTAAAAGTTCACTAGAATAGAACATTACAGAGGGACCAGGAGACTGGTCGTCAGCCGAAAGGCCCGGGTGGCAGGGGACCGCAAACAGAGTTGAAAATCTGGGAAACGGAGTGTTTTTTGTCAAAAGTTCAGTTGATGAAGGTGGCGAAGTGGCCACCCTGGCCAATGGTTCCCTAGCGCACCCTTGGCACGAGGCATCAACGAGCCCAGTCGTAATAATCCTGGAGCAGAAACAGCACGTCCAACGTGGTCGAGACGTAGAGAAGAAAAGATGAAGCATCGACCGCCGACGGCACTTTTATAAACGGAGGATGCACAGAATGATGAGCAAAGGGTCGCGACACTAGCAAGGCTTCAAGAACTTTAATCTCTAGATCAAACAACAAAGCAGAAGTAGAATACTAAAAGCTCAGGAAATGTATACAGTGTAACCTCGTTAATAAGAATTCGGATAACAAGAATTCCCGCTTAATAAGAACTTTTTTCAAGATTTTGGTTGGTCAGCTACTCCGTCAGCACTAAATATATACGGCTATAACGGACTCTGTTAATACGAAAGTACGGATAAGACAAACAAATATTTACTAGCTTATTTTTACGAATTTGTTGTTTGTAACGGCTTCTTTTCCCACCCCCTTAAATTTCGTTTCGTTTCACGCAAAACGTCAATCGCTAGTTGGACGATCTTGGAAAGTGATAAGAGTTTCGTCCGTTTGCGCAAGAGCGAAGGTCAAGGACGAATGAAAAGAAAATACCATATACCGGTAGGCTACATTTTTTTTTTAAGTTGCAGTCCTATTTCTCTCGTCCGTTTAATAAGAACTACGGTTAATAAGAACATTTTTAGCAGTCCCCTTAAAGTTCGTATTAAAGAGGTTTTACTGTATATCCATTGTATATAGAAACAGTCAACAATAAGGCCTTATTATCTTATTATTGCAATATTATTATTGCATAAGGGCTATGTTTTTATTTAGCCCACCTTATTGTATAGGCTATAGGCTTGACTTTAATGTAAAAGTGCTTTAAAAGTCATAAATTCCTCTAAACGGCCAAATTTGCCACCCTCTGGGGCTTTGGAAAAGTGGGTGTTCATTCCATACCCCCCCCCAATCTGGGGTTGGGTCCATTATACTGACACATTGTGATCCAACCCCAGCCGATTTTTGTGATCCACCACCCAAATTTCATCTAGGATCCACTACTGTGCTTGGCGAAGTATGGATAATATTTTACGTTAACAAAGTTGATATTGGCCTAGTTCCCAAAAAAGTTGTACCGCTTACTGTGTTACAGGAGTTATTTATATATCAAATAAAACTCAATATACCACATTGCAAATTCCATTCTTTTTTATATAACATAATATATACAGGAAAGGTGCAATCGCTACCAATACTACAGAAACATTTAATACAAAGTTTGTGTTCGGTCTAAAGCTTCTTCACGTAGCCCAAACAAGTATTCAAAACTGGCGAGAACAAAAATACGACCACCAAAATAAGCTTAACAACCTAAAACACTGGCAATATGTTTTCGACGGTGCCCCACTATAAGTCATACCGTCTTGAATAACCAGCACTCTCCTGATAACTCTGTCGAGTACCTCGGAGTGAAGGAAATGGCGGAGCATTTTGATTTTGTTTTGTTTGTAGTCTGGCATTCTTAGGATAAAACTGTTCGAACTGTGTGGATGGTCT